>JAJJMA010032678.1:0-13175 GCA_023529015.1 Papaver nudicaule
AAGGGGGTGAGAGTGTAGCACCCTGTGCTAAAACTGAAATGACCGGCCTTTTAAGTCTAAATGCGCGGTCATTGTCGCGATGTTGCGCCATTTTACTTTAATGTGCGTAGCTGGTACGCCAGCAAAGCAGCCTACGACTAAGCCTTATAAGCTTCTTGTGAAGCTTTGGCAAGAGTTTGGCCTGGGTGATGACCACGACATCTACCCAAAGTCCCTTGAGAATAGGCTTATGCCTATGCAAGATTGGCATAACCATGCCAATGAAAGCTTGGTGAAGCTTGAGGTACGCAAGCTTTACGACCTTGTTGCATATGACCTAGCCATGACCTATGCAAAGCGGAGATTTACTGGCCAATTTGGCTTAGGTCATCCTATAACTGGACAAATTGTGCACTGTGGGTTATTGGCCCGACCAAAGTGGTAAATTGGCCGGCCAAATTGTGAAAGGGGTGATTTTGACCGGCCAAAAGTGGGCATTTATGCTAAATGGCCGACCAAAATAAAAGTTGGGTGTCTATGGATGGACTTTTGGTAACTATTTATATTTCCAAAAGTGCTGGTTTTTCTTATATGCAGGGAAGGTGTTGAGTGAAAGACTAAAGCTTCATTCCTTGGTCATGTTAAGGTAATGCAAGCAATGGCCCGTGCTGGCCTAGTAAGATGCAACTTTGACCCTTTTGGCTATGTAATGGCCTATGGCCTATGCATGAGAATGTGCACTAGTTTGCACTTTGTCGGAATAGGCTTTGGTCTATGCTAGAGAGCTTGGCTTGGGTTCTAGCCTTGCTATAAGAGTTGGTAAATGGCCTTTGGCCTACGCGAGAGTGATTAGCTTAAGGATTTGACCTAAGCTTTATGAGTTGGATTCTTTGGCCATGCTAGCATTCTATGCTTAGCATGTGCACTTTGCAACCAAGACGACTACCTATATTTTGAACTACGATGTGCTTGATCCCTCCACTGGCATAGGGTACGTACGCAGCCGACCTGCATGGTTCATCACAAGGTGATTCATATCATCTTATTCTCCATTGTTCAGGAGAGGAGAGATGATTGTCACGACGTTTTTGTGGGAATGCCCGCTAGGGGCCTGCGCTGGCGCGAGAGTTTTTGGCCTGACCAACTCGGTCACGACTTAAATTTCCGGTCTGTCACTCTAACGGTACTAATATATATAATAAGAGAAGTGGGATAACAAGTGATCCGTAAAAGGGGAGAGTTTTATTTCTCTGTTTTGGTTGATCCAAAATAAGGTCGACTACAACCTATTTATATGCAAGGATATGCATGACTTGTTAAATAGAGTAGGGACACATATTCGCCTTTTTGTCATTTATATATACAAAATTAGCATGAGATGCATAATTATCCATAAGATAATGTTAATCTTATCCAAGTTTTCCTCAGCTGAATTCTCAAGTCCACTGAGGCTTAGTCTTATGCCACTGGTTTGGATGTCTAGATTGGACAAAAACGTGGTGTATTCCCTAACTACTATTTCTCTCCCCAAATATATCTGGAAGCCTAACTAGTAGCAAGTTTGGTTCGCTGAATGGTTCAACGCTCAAAAGTAGGAAAACGTTGAATGATTCAGCGCTCAAAAAGTAGGAAAACACTGAATGATTCAGCGCTCAAAAAGTAGGAAAACAAAATATTTTAGAGAATCTTATTAAATCTAATAAAATGTCTTCTGTATCTCATCTATTTTATCCATCCAACGACCCAAAATTGTTGGCGCTATATGATTCAGCGCTTTACGCTGTATGGTTCAACAGTTGGACGTATAATTTGGCAAAGCCATAACAACTGGGTGGGTCTCCTATCTGACGTGGTTGTCTAATCTTACATACTAGATTGGATGCCATAAGACTAAGCTTGAGGAAACTTGAAAGTTTCCGATGAGTATACTTAATGGTGGGCCATTGATCGGTCGGAAAACCGACTCTTGTAATTCCGCAAGTGCATGGTGTCGAGATGTAGACAACAAGAAATACGGGTTGTCCCACATAGAGTGTTAAAGATACAGGTGTAGAATTAAAATAAATAATAATCAAGATGAAAAAGAATATTAACCAAGATGAGAAAAACGTCAGGGTTTCAGGAATCCGTTGCAAAGTCGAATTAATTGTATCCACTCACAAAAGTCTTATAACTCCAAAAAGATATGTTTGGTCTAGACCCGAAAATTAGATATCCAGAGTGCTCAATATACATGGCATAAAGAGTCATAGAATAATCATAAAACGATAATAAACAAGGTCGATGAATGGTTTCGTTGGTTACCGAACTATGAGATATACTTGGCATAAAACATGATGGGATTTTAAACAAAGAACCATTAGTGGAGACACTCAAAAAAATATTTATTAAGCACAAAATATAGACTCCGTTCAAGAACACAAGAAAACCGACATTCACAACTTCATCCCTACACCCTAGCAAGAAAACTAGCACAATGTGGATTGTTACGTGCACATGTAACATGATGAGTTTTCTTCGAGGGAAACTCCTAAACCTCCCAATGATCACTCAGAGTGTAATAAAACTCTTGAGAGAATCTCTCTAAACACAATATTCGTTCCATGCCATTAAACGATTACAACAAACTATTTATATAAGGTTCTACAATTACAGTTATTGTAACCAACACTTATTATCCTAATTCACAACGGTACATGCTAATCCTATATACATAACATTTCTTCCCCCCCTCCTAAAATCAACCTTGTCCTCAAGGTTGTAAGTACACAATTATGATCTTCTCTATCTTTTCTTTTTGGACTTGATCACTTCAATAAACAAGGAGATATTTTCAAGAAAATTGATACCACTGACCGCTCCAAAAACTGCAACATCGAAAGCAAAGATGCAGCAATCAGATGATGTTGTTTCCACATTTATTGCGTCCCTAAACCAGTCTTCTTCGACTAATTGTTCTTGTACTTGATCCATTATTTCTTCCATTGGTTCATGTTCATCAAATATAGGAAAGAAATCAACAATATCGTATGAAGAGGGATTTTTGAATCTAGTACGAGTGATTTCCCTTTTTTCTTCGAAGATATCAAAGAAATCAATCAAATAATAACAACACCCTTGTCTTCGAAATTCCTCCATTGAACGATCATAAGCAAGCTGGGCTTTCCATAACTCTGCCATGTCATGAAATTCTTGTTTTAGTTCTATTAGACTTGCAAGAACCCGCTGCATAAATTCTTCAAAACCATGTTGATATAACATTTTGTTTTTCTACTGTCAATCGAAACACTAACAGTACCACACAACCAAAGTTTAAGAATTTTACTGGAAGAGTACATCTAGTAGAAAATATTCCCAGGTATCTTTTGGTGACCGAAAACAATAGGATAAAATCTTTAAAACCTTCGAAGATTTTGGTTAGGAGATCTAGAATGAAACTATACTTTACACAGTAGATTTTTAGGACACAAGAATGCCAATAATATAAACTTGTGACCAAATTAGAAGATCGAAATCTCAAACAAATCTGCGGAAGACACAAACCTGCTCTGCATACCAATTGTTACGTGCACACGTAACATGATGAGTTTTCTTCGAGGGAAACTCCTAAACCTCCCAGTCACTCAGAGTGTAATCAAACTCTTGAGAGAATCTCTCTAAACATAATATTCATTCCATGCCATTAAACTATTTATATAAGGTTCTACAATTACATTTATTGTAACCAACACTTATTATCCTAATTCACAACAGTACATGCTAATCCTAGATACATAACAGTGGATGGAGATGGCAGCAGGGGATCTACACACTTATGGCGCTTTCCTCATAAAACTCTCTGGAACCCAAGAATACCACAAAAGGTAGTATTTTTCGTGTGGACTCTTTGCTACAGAGCAGCACCAACACAAGACACTTTTAGAAACTCAATCATGGTGAACGATGCCTGTTATGTAAGAAGGCAGCTGAGACTAACGACCATATATTCCTACATTGTGAGACTACACGTACTGTATGGCATTATTTTCTAGATTTCTACAAGTTGCAATGGGTTTTTCAAGACTGTGTGAGAAGTGCAATCTAGGAATGGAAGAAGAAGAAGGGTTCTAATTCAGTTATTCGAAGAAGAATATGGGATATCTTTCCGTTTGCTATTTGGTGGGCAGTCTGGATGGAACGCAATGCACGAATGTACAATGGAAAGTACAAGACGACTGAGGCTATTATAGACAGTGTGAAGCTCTTAATCTATAATTGGTGTGTTGGTTCAGACATATTCAAAGGAGTTGGATTGAACACAATCTATAATGTATTAACTTCATGTAATCTGTTTTTATTGTTAGTGAACCATGTATATCTCTTAAGCAGCATCACTCTCTTGGTGGTTGCTCTCTTTTTTACTTTCAATATATTGCCATTCCTGAGTAGAAAAAAAAAGTTCCTTTGAACAGGAGATTGTGATAGGACTAAATTGATATGTACCTGAAATCGACAGGACCAAATGCGTTATAGCCCAACATTTAATAATGGGCTAGGAGAAGAGTTACAGCCCAACATTTTTTCTATTCTTGGTGTCACCGAATCAAACTTCTTGGACAGGTGATCCCTCCTTCCATTCTTGAGGCTCAGATGGATCAGCTCCTATTCCTAGTTGGAGCAGATCTGGATCGGATGTATGATGTCGGTAACTCGGTAAGTGTTTTTGATAACGAGGAAATTGCACCGACGTGGGACCCATCCGCCAAATAGTGAAAGTAGTACTAAAATTTCTTTGTGGGAGAGTTAAAAGCAGTTGGAAGAAGCGTTTATAAACAGTGCATGGGAAAGGGAAGATTACAAGATGGGGCAAATAAATTATGCAGACAATAATTGAAGACAGTTGGTTATAACCGAATAATTAAATATGAGTAGTAATTATGTGTTTCTCATCATGGCTAAGATCGGATATCCCATATCTTTGTTATTGGACTTGCAACTAAAGGGAAAAACAACATAATTCATGCTTCCTCATATGATATGGGCATGATTGAAATGAAAAACATGAGGTACCGACTGGAAGGGTTGGGGTGTATATTTTTTCCAAGCATTTGCACATTTGATTTCAGGGCTAAAATGTTGTTGCTGACAGATTGTAGAAAGCCTAGGCAGCATGCAGAAAGAAGTACACAACCAAATACACTTTTTTTTTTTTTTTTTTTTTGCTAGGCCATGGGTCTTACTCAAGTTTGCGTATGATTGTGCCTAAATTATACACGGTAACAGGGACAATGCAACGAAATAGAAAGGGCAATTCTACCAGAATCGCTATGAATCTTATACCGATATCGACACAGAAAAACACCCACTCCAAATAATAGTCTTCAAATTTAATAAATTTACTGGGAATTTAAGTTCATCAAAGGTCAGGGGTAACTTGAATTTGCAAGGTATGCTTCGGCAAATTTTTCTTTTATGATATTAATTTACAAATGTTTTTTTTGATAGATAAGATGCAAAGAAAACAAAACTAAAAAGAGCCTGAAAACCTGGTGTCTCGACTGTCCTCACAGTCCCTCTCTAACAGGCCAAAAATAAAGCCTGGAGGATAACCTACTAGATCACAGGCAGTTATTGCATTGAGTTTTGAGGCCAATTCAATAGCTGCCTGGTTTACATACTTAGAGAATAAAAAATGAACAAAAGTTTTTGAGCTTTGAGGTATGGTTTGGAATTCCTGCCACTCTGCTTTAGCTCCCAATGAAGGTTACTGATCTCATTGTTCAATTTACAAATGTTGGTTTTAAAATGGGGACTCTTGCATTGTATTTTTATTTTTGCTTCTTTGCAAGTGTAACAGTAATTAATTGATGCCCTACACACCTGTTTGATAAAATGTTTGAATGGAAACATTTTATCAAGTTTTCCCTTTGAGAAAACTTAAGACGTGAGACAAATATCATACTGTATCAAGATATTAGTTTTTTAACTCAAGAAGTCAAAAGGTTACTGATAATCTGGCATTGTCAGTTTCTCCCTGATCAATTCACTTTTTTACGTCTATAACTCCTCTAATGTGACACTCGGATCCGATCCGATCCGATCCGATTAGGAGGACAAAGGAGATAGAGAGAGACATATGGTTGGTATCGGGTATATATCCCAACAGATTCGTAATGTATGAGAAAAGCAAAGCAGGGTTCTTCAAAGTTGTTAACACTCAACTCACTAATTTCTGTCCTTTGCCTCTTCTTTTATTTAATTAAACTAATCCAATTCACAACCATATAAACAAAATCAGTTTCATATTCTCATATATACAGTTGTTATTGCAGTCAGGTGAGTGATATTCCCAGACTCCAGAGACAAAAAAGAGAATGGGAGAAATAACATCAAGTTCAGATGGTTCAGTAACGAATTCATCATCTTCATCATCACCACCACCTCAAGGTTTACTAGAAAGATTAAAAGATTATGGACAAGAAGATGTTTTCTCACTCTGGGAGGAACTTTCTATCCAAGACAAAGATCTTCTTGTTCGTGATATTCAAGTAACTCTCTCAATTCCCACACCTCCACTCTTATAGAATTGATTAATTTAGATCTTTTGTATTCAATTATGTTTATTTTAATTGGATCTAAAGTCATTGCTGCATTAATAATTTGATTTCATTTTTTTTTATCAAACTTAATCATCATTCAATTATGCATTTTTTTTTCTTATCTGTAAGTTTGAAATTTATAAGTTGAATTTGAAGAATTAACTTAAATGCAATGATTGCATTTTACTGTTTCAGAACTTAGATCTTCCGAGGATAGATCGAATTATACGTTGTTCATTGCGATCTCAAGGTAAGAAACAAAAACTTACTTAGTGGTTTTGTTTGCAACAGATTTGAGATCTCATGAGTTTGTATAATTCAACAATGTGGCTGAATTTGCAGGGCTACCTGTACCGACAATTGAGCCGGTACCGGAGACAAGTGTCTCAAGTGTGGATGTTAGAACACTTGAAGAAAGAGAGAGATGGTGGAAGATGGGTTTGAAAGCTATATCTGAAGGCAAATTGGCTGTTTTGCTTCTGGCTGGTGGTCAGGTATCTACGTGCATTACACTGATATAACTAAATCTACATCTTTCGTTGCAGTAAACCATACTTATATTCTGTCGAGTTATAGCACAATCCAGGGTATTATACGCTATACTACTACCATAGTAATTCACAGTGAAATAGTATATTGCTTACTAAGGAACTAGTGGAGCATTGTGTGTTTGCTTCGGTGTCTTGGATGAATTGTGGGAAAGAAGCAGAAAAAGTTAGATCTGACAATGTTTGTAATTGAAGAGTCCGAATTATCTTTTATAACAGATTGTTCCTCAACTTCAACCTGTTTAAATATCATTAGGTATTAAGGATTCATCTCTGCTCAAGGAGATTGTGGAAGTGCTGAGCAGCTCACAGACATTATGCTAAGCTTAGAAGAAAGAAAGAGTGTACTTAAATCAGATATATATTATGCCATATAGTGAACCGACTGATACCTTATATTGGTACCAACAGCTGATATTGGAAACAAGACAGCTTTTCCTTTTTCTTGTTTGCAGTTTTGCTCCTTAGATACTCTTTAGATACTCTTTATCTATAATTTATTAATTTTCTGAATGCCATCTTTTGGGAGTTTGAATTAATTTTACTGAGTTTCCTAAATTCCATTCTTATTGCAGGGGACCAGGCTCGGAAGTCCTGATCCCAAGGGATGTTTTAGTAAGTAAAAATCACGTGTCTCTTATATTTTTTTTTTCATATATGAAGGAAAAAATCTTTAGTGTAGGTTTAGTACAGGACAAACTGAGATAGGTAACTGAAAGATATGCTCAAAAGTAGTGGTGCTAACGAAACGTATAGTGGTAGATCTCATTTTTTGAATAGCGTTGAAAAGAGCCTGATGAGGTTTACTTTAGATTTCGGCCATAGTTGGGAAGTTGTTTTTTGTGTAATCCTTTTTGTTTTTGTTGATTTGTGCAACTGAGCAATAGAATTTTGTGAAATATTGTCAAGGAACAATAATGATAGGCTTAGGCCGAGAGCAATGAGCAAGCAATGCTGTATTGTGTAATTTTTATGCAAAATATGCATAGAAACTCAAGTAAAGTAGTCCCCACTTATGTTAGTCCTTAGCATGGTCCATTTTCATTTTATTTTGCTTCTTCCTACATTTAAGTACTTCTCATATAGCCGTTTTCAGTACATTTAGTTTAGTTCAATTTATTTAGCTTATAATTGATCTGCTTAAGTACTTGATGGTTTCTGGTTCTGCTTGTTTCATATTTTGTTAAATAGTCACTGATTGGTGTTTGATGTATCGCAGACATTGGACTACCGTCAGGAAAGTCGCTCTTTCAACTTCAGGCTGAACGGATTCTATGTGCCCAAAAACTTGCAGCTCAATCCGTAAAGGAGGGTAAGGTTATTTGCTTATCCCTATTCATCCCAAGTTTGTATTTTTAACAATTATCTGTTTTTCTTCAGGCTTAGGTGGTTTTGTGGCAATTCATTGGTATATAATGACTAGCCCAATGACTGATGTGGCCACAAGAAAATTCTTTGAGAGCCATAAATATTTTGGTCTTGAAGTAGATCAAGTAAGATTTTTGTTGCTAACATTTTACCTTTGTTCTATTCATCCGCAGTGCGTATAATCATACATATTTGTTGGTGCAGGTCACCTTCTTCCAGCAAGGTACCTTACCATGCATCTCAAAGGATGGCAGATTTATCATGGAGTCTCCAAGCAAAGTAGGTTTCTTTTACGTCCACTTGTATATTGTGTTGCCTCTCCTGATGAAAAATGTATCCTAATCCAAATAGACATCCTTGGCCTGTTTATGGCACGTCGTTGGTATTTCATGCATCACATGGTGTGTGTTTTGAGATGTCTAAGCATGTTTCTGACAGGACTACTACAAGAATTCTTGTCAAGTTCTATTTTTATTAAAATTGTTATTTCTTTTTATCGTGAGTAAAAACTGATCTGATTTGAGTGTATTTAACTTATTTTGACCTTTTTTCTGCAAAGCTAGGTGGCAATGGCTCCAGATGGTAACGGCGGAGTATATTCAGGTATGATGTCTTTGCTTGTTACGGCATGTCATCTACAAATGTTGGCATCCACTGTTTTGGTTACCGAGTTAAGGGTTACTTTCTGAAATTGAATTACTGTGCAGCTCTTAAGACTTCAAGGTTGTTGGAAGATATGGCCATGAGAGGTGTTAAATACGTGGATTGCTATGGAATTGATAATGCATTGGTGAGACTCTATATGATATTTTCTTAGTAAAGTTTCTCTCTACATTACGAAGATTACCCGACTTATTGTCCTAATGTGCTTACTGATCTCTTAACAACCAGGTCCGTGTTGCGGATCCAACTTTCTTGGGATATTTTATTGATAAAGGTGTAGTTTCTGCTGCAAAAGTTGTTCGGAAGGTAACTTGTTTATTAGTCTCAGATGCTATAGTGTCTATTTAGTGGGAATCTTGCACAATGAGTAAAATATAAATTGTCCATAGATTTGCTAGTTTTTCCGTTCAAGCTGTACTTCATGTAACATGTAATTGTCCTAAACTGTAAACTGGAAGAGCGCCAAAAAGGAAAAAGTGTACGATAAGCTGTAGATAAATGATACCAAGTAATAACCTTCGGTGGCTCTGGAGTCGAGTGGAATCTCATTATTAAGTATTTCTGTGAAGATCATCCCTCTTTACACACAAGGATTTTGCCTAGCGATTTTCTTTGTTTCGAATCGAGCCGTCCTTTTCTATTCAAAATGATTTTGTCCTTTATTATCCCAGGACATGAAACTATAACTTTCTCATTACCGGATCCATCTTGTCAGCTAGGAATTTATGCAAATAGTTATTTATATTCTACGCTGACTATGCAAATTGTTTGCATGCGAGTTTGATCATCAAATACCTATTCAACATTTGCATGTTATGCAGCTTGTGTGAACTAAATTTTGTTAGTGAACTCAGACTTTTTTAGTAGCTAGTATTTGAATGTATCATTCGCTTCTAGGTTTAACTCTCTAAGAAGTCATTTCTTTCTTTGCAAGTATTATTTTGAATTAAGCACATTTTAAATTATCTTTGCGATGTTTCCTTAGTCCTTAATGTTATTCTTAGTATCTGTACACTACAACCTAATTGTTTTGCTCACCACTATACTAGATCCGAGATTCATACATCTTTCATTTGGTTTTTTATATAAACGCAATGCCAGGCTTATCCGCAAGAAAAGGTTGGTGTTTTTGTCCGTCGTGGTAAAGGTGGGCCACTTGCTGTTGTTGAATACACTGAGCTGGATGAAACGATGAAGTCTGCTATCAATCAGGAGACTGGACGCCTTCGTTATTGCTGGAGTAATGTATTAGCCTTTTACCATTCCTTTCACTACATCAGTAGCTTAGTTGCTTTCGCATTACTTTAGTCGAACAATTCTCTTGGTGACATCATACATTGATAAGCATGGTCTTCGGCATTATGTTGTAATGGTATCAATGGAACCCACTGAGGGTTTGATGATGTCAATATTTACTGCACTAATGTGACTTTTTTTTGCATGTCTTCTAAATAGTAATTATAGTTTTTACTGCAGAGTTACAATCCTATAGCCCTTTGATACTTTCACGATGCCTAGGGTATGGCCTTAAATTTTGAACAGTTATTTATTTTGTTGATTACCGAAATCATGAAAAAATGAATAAAAGAGCAGGGAGAGACAGAGACTGCTGCAGCATTTCAACCGCCCTCTCCATGCAGTAAGTGGTTTGGAATCTGTGGCAGACTAGAAAGTAGCTGAAAATTGGAAAACACAAGAAAGTAGATAGTAATGTAAGTGGTTACATGCACACAACTGTTATAATATTAACTAACTCGTTAGGTGGAGCACTAGATCTAGGATTCACTTGAATTTTAGTATAATATTGATGATGCTTTTCCATTAATCTTTTTTCCCCCCTGCAAATGTCATATCTTTTTTGTTGGTTACATCTCATTTTCAGGTTTGCTTACACATGTTCAGCCTGGATTTCTTGAATCAAGTGGCTAACGGCCTCGAGAAAGATAGCATGTTAGTGTTTCTCCTATGTTTTGATTGTTTTAATGGTCCCTCACATTTGTTTGTGACCGAATCAAACTTTAATTCCAGTGTCTTCAAATCTAGCTCATTAGTTTCTTCTGTGGCACGTTAAATTTACTTTATGTTGCATGAAAACTGATTTGACATGTTGCAAAATATTACCTGTGGGCAGTTATCATCTCGCTGAGAAGAACATTACCTCTATCCATGGGGACACTATAGGTTTAAAGTTGGAACAATTTATATTTGATGCATTTACATATGCTCCTTCTACTGCTCTCTTTGAGGTGAGTCATACATTAGCTACCCTATGCCGTCAGTTAACTCTGTCCGCCATATGCATTAGTGTTTCTTCTCGCACCACGTTATTTGCTTTTCATAACAAACATAGCAGATTTGAAATTCATTATTTGAATTACCAGGCCATACGAGAGGAAGAGTTTGCACCGGTAAAAAATGCTAACGGGACCACCGCTGTAGACACCCCTGATACTGCAAGGCTGCTTGTCCTCCGTCTGCACAGTCGTTGGGTTGTTGCTGCTGGTGGTTTCTTAACTCATTCCATACCTCTATATGCAACAGGTAACACTTTCTTTCTTTTCTTCTCATCATTTACTCAGTCAGTAGATGTTCCTAACAGCAGTAATGAAACACAACACCATTAAAATATATCAAAAGCCAACAGTGTAAAAGGGGGAAGCATTATTTTTCATGGAAACACTTTCTCATCCTTGATAGTCTTTTTCTTCTTCTTACTAATCCCAGTTTGGTTTCCCTTGTACCAATTCTCCTGAGCCAGGAGTGGAAATCTCACCGCTTTGCTCTTATGCTGGAGAAAACCTAGAAGCAATATGTCGTGGAAGAACATTCCATGCACCCTCTGAAATTACTTTCTAGTTTGAACAGTTCCGTTGGATCTTGGTTTTGAGTGGTTCTTTCGGCAATTGAACAAAATCAAGTTTCTGCTGTGGATATATCATCATCTGTGTCAATATGAGTATGTATTTGGTAAAGTCTGATGCAAACCACATAGCACGTGGTTTAGCTTATTAATTGGAACGGCAGAATTTTGATCTGTAGCCTGTGTATGTGGCTTCTGGCCCAAGTCTATTTTCATTAGTGTTCAGCTGATTTGTATCTTGAGTTGTATTTAAAACTTGTTTTGGTAAATGTTTTTTTTTTCTCTTCCCATTTGTATGAGTTATAATTATTGTTGGTCATATCGGGTGTAAGTTAAATCAGTACCAAGTTAAAGAACCGAGGATTTATAAATTTTTGTTTCTACGGTGAATCTCCTCACCTTATCATTATGATCAATGGAGAAGGTAAAAACATGCGCTGTCGGGAATCAAAAATTTTAAGGTGTAAATTCCACCAGGACCCAGGTGACATTACTGCTCGTAGGTTAGAGATAACGCAGTTAAGAATGCGTTCCTATGAAAGGTATAAAAAGATAGAAGCATATTAGCCTAAGCCATAAAAAACAAGGAAGCCTGACCAACAGACTCCGATAAATTCTTTATTATAACACAATCCTTGCATATAATCAGTTTTTGACTTGTATTTTTCACAAAAATAAGAAGAGAAACAAAAATAACCAACAAAATCTCTACATAGAGCTCTTTTTTGTTGAACTATTTTGTCTGGTAAGTACGACGAGCAGAACCTCCTCGAGCTGCAGCTCTCTGTGTCCTATGTGAAATCATTCTGATGTCCCCTTCCGGAAGCAGCATACATCACCGGGGTTTGCATCCTCTGTTGCTAAACCAACTGTAAATTGACAGTGTCTTCCATCTGCATCATACAATCAGCAATTATAGGCTGATTTGGTCAACCCACTGGCGGAGCCAGGTTACCACACCGGAGGGTGCTAAATTTTTTTTTTTAGATTTTCTAGTTATAGTGAAGGGGGCTAAAAAAATTTTTTTTTTTTATAGGGGTGGAAATGTGAATGGGTAAAAATTAGGGGGGTGCTATAGACCACCCTAGTCAATTACTGGCTCCGCCAGTGGGTCAACCTCCGAGCAGATATCAGAGACCGACCTTAAATAGGTTGTGGCTGGCCAATAAAGAACCCAAA
>JAJJMA010032679.1:0-17847 GCA_023529015.1 Papaver nudicaule
TGGTGATGGTGTAAATGACCCTGATGCTTCCCTGGAGTCCGATAAAGGACTTGTTCCTTCTGCAGACGTTAAGGTGTTAGTAGCGCACCTGAAGGCTGCAAGGGAAAATGGTGACCTTGAGGAGATGGAAAGTGAAGGTGGCGTTGAGGATGAGAAGAATGGCAATGAACTGTTGGTCGGGAATCCGAGCAAGGACAAGGGTGAAACAGTCGAGGGGAATGAGAATGTTAATGCTCCTGGCCGAGCTGCTGGGACTCCGAGGGTTACTGCTTCACCGATAAGGGATAGCGATGACCCAAAGGCTTCGGTTTCTCAGTCTGGTCCTGCTGTTGTTGCTAGGGGAGATGCTACCACCAAGGAAATTGTTGGGATTATTTAAGTAGAAGATACCTTACCCTTGTTTCCCTTATTTCTTTATGTTTGAGTGCGACTTGCTGCAGTTTGTTGCTTTTGAATTTTTCTTCCGAAGTGTATTTTTATCTGCCATTGCTTTTCTTTACTGGTTGTTATGGTTACTTGAGGTGCAACTTCGGGGCTTACTTCGATGTAGGAGATAGTGAACCAAGCTAGTGGGGGCGTACGGATCACCCTCCCAAAGGCTTTAAGTTACTCGCACTGGTTTCAAGCAAAACATTGGTTATTGATAGCGTGAGCACCAGCTTTGCCATAACACATTAGGTAGGTATCGAAGATATTTGCTTATCTTCCTAGAGGGCATGGTGGCGCCCTGATAACCTTTAGCCTAAGTAAATGTAAGAGCTTTAAAATGGATGCCCCGTTTCTCAATAATAAAGTAACACAATGGGGGAGTGCCGGTCAAGGCTGGAGCTTAGACATGGCACTTTTCTCTTATCGCGGCCTAAAGTTCGACCCATCCAAATCTTTAACAGCCCCCCCCTGAGGCTCAGTTTTTTAGAGGGGTCCCTCGGCTGCGTACTTCGCTGCTTGTTTCAAGAGCGAGGCATATGCCTCGGGGTTCCATCTTCCTCTACAGGTAGATGTTAATCCCATTTATCGTCCCCTCGACGCCCGAGAACGTGAAGTCCTCGTGGTCATTTGGTAGTGGGTACGATTGTATCATCGGCTTATGTAGCCTTGATTCAAGGTGCCCACCGCTAACGGGGTGTCTTGTGGGTAGAGGACCGTGCCTTATAACTCGTAGGGCCCTTACGATTTATATGAGCATCAGCTCTGTGCCTGTTATGCGAGGTCTTTTTGTTTGTTGGCGTTTTTGCCTCGGCGTTACAGCCTTTTTGTTTGTTGGCGTTTTTGCCTCGGCGTTACAGCCTTTTTGTTTGTTGGCGTTTTTGCCTCGGCGTTACAGCCTTTGACCAGATCATTCTTTCGGAGTTTGATTCGTCGTTCCCGCCGTGTAAAATTCTCTTTTATTTCGGGGATACTCGATACATTTTTATATATAATATTTCCTTATATATTTTGCGTTCCATGCATTGCCAAGTCCGAGGCCGTCTTTTTCGTCAATTAGTTTGTATGCTCCTTTTCCTGCCTTCTGCTTGATTTTGTACGGGCCTTCCCAAACTGGCTCCAGTTTTCCTGCGTTTCCTTTTTGGTATGGCGGTATTTCTCGTAGTACAAGTTCGCCAGGCTGAAACTCTCTTTCGATTACTTTTTTGTTGTATCCTCGGGCTGCCCCTTTCTGGTAATTAATGATGTGTTGTCGAGCTTCCTCCCTTTCTTCTTCGAGGTCATCCAATTTTGCGTATATTAAATCTGCCGACAGGTTCTGCTCCCACGCTTTGTACTTATCCATTGGTATCATTATTCCTGTAGGCAGTACTGCCTCGGTCCCGTATGTTAGGTGAAAAGGAGTCATTCCCGTTGCTCGTCTTTGTGAGGTTCGGAATGCCCATAGTACGTTGTGCAGATGTTCGCACCACTGCTTTTTGTGGGGCAATACTCGTTTTTTCAAGTTGTCTCCTATTGTTTTGTTTGTTGCCTCTGCCTGGCCGTTACTTTGGGGATATATTGGCGTCGAGGTACCTAGCCTTACGTTGTATTGATTTAGCAGTTCTTTAACTTCGACGCTGAGGAATTCTTGGGCGTTATCCGAGACTATCTCTGCAGGTACTCCGAATCGACAGAATATGTTCTCCCAGAAGAAGGTAAATACTTCTCGTCCCGTGTGATTCCTTAGAGCTTTGGCTTCGATCCATTTGGAGAAGTAATCAGTTGCAACTATAATGTACCTTCTTTGTCCTGTTCCTGGAATGAATGGGCCGACGATGTCTACCCCCCATTTGGCAAAGGGCCATGGGCTCAGTACCGAATTCAAGTTTGTTGCTGGTGCATGGATTCGTTTAGCGAATCTTTGACATGGGTCACATTTTTGAGAGATGCTTTTTGCGTCGACGTGCATATATGCCCAATAGTATCCCTGAGCCTTGGTTCGCTGTGACAGTGCTCTTGCACCACTGTGGGTCCCTGCTTCTCCACTATGCAGCTCTTTCATTAGTGCAATCCCATCTACTCGGTGTACACACCTTAATAGTGGTCCCAAGAATGATTGTCGGTGTAAGACCCCGTCTATGAGTCGGTAGTTAGCAGATCTACTGGTTACTTTGTGTGCTTCCAATGGATTGCTTGGTAATTCTCTGTTCTCCAAGTATTTCCTTATGGGTACTCTCCAGTCGTCGTACTCTTCTTGAATGGACATCACCATCTCCCCTTCTTCGGCTGCTATTGATGATTTCTTTATTCTTCCGATTTCGATGGAGATTATATTTTTATCTGTTACTTTGGAGGCAATGAATGCCAAAGCATCCGCGTGCCTATTGTCCTTTCTACAGATGTGTCGGATTTTGAGATGCGGAATTTTCGACATGAGCCTTCTTGCTAATTTCTTATATTTGGATAGTGAATCGTTGGATTGGTAACTTCCGTCCAATTGTCGTACCACTAGTTGTGAGTCCGTCGTTATTCGTGCTTCCTGAATTTCCATGCTAATCATGCGTTGTAAAGTATGGATCATTGCTTCATATTCAGTTTCGTTGTTGGTTGCTTCGAACTCCAACCGAAGTGCGAAGACGGTGCGCTCTCCTTCGGGTGAGGTGAAGACTATGCCTACCCCTCGGCCATCGCTGTTTACCGAACCGTCAATGAAAATTTCCCATCTCCGAGGATGGCACTGTTCCAGCAGGTCGTCAGGCCCTTCGCCATCTTCGATTCCCAAAATCGGTTCTTCCTCGTAATCTTCTTCTATTGGAAACTCGGCTAGGAAGTCTGCGATGATCTGTGATTTTAATGTCGTTCTGATCTCATATTCCACATCATATTGTCCAATTTGAGCGTTCCATCTTGCAATTCTTCCTGCTGCTTGGAGATTTTTAGAATGGATTCGATTGGTGTTTTCGTC
Source organism: Papaver nudicaule (assembly GCA_023529015.1). Classification (NCBI taxonomy): domain Eukaryota; kingdom Viridiplantae; phylum Streptophyta; class Magnoliopsida; order Ranunculales; family Papaveraceae; genus Papaver; species Papaver nudicaule. Next base: position 3,374 of record JAJJMA010032679.1, read on the forward strand.
AGCACGATTATTTTGTGAGCCTGAAAGTATGTCTGAAGCTTTTGCGTTGCTACTACTAGCGCGAGAATCAGTTGTGCTAACTTGGTGTAGTTCTTCTCGGCTGGAAAAAGGGTCCTACTGATGTAGTATACTGGCTTCTCTTCTTCTTTAGTTGTTACTAGCACTGCGCTAATGGCATCTTTATTCGCAGCTATGTATAGTTTCAAATTGTCGTCTTTCTCTGGGCGCTGCAGGGCTGGCAAGCTTGCTAAGTAAGTTTTGATCCCCTGAAAAGCAGCCTCCCTTTCGTCCGTCCACACGAATTGCTCTCCCTTTTTTAGAATGCTAAAAAAGTCCTTACATCGGTTCGAAGACCGTGCAATAAATCTGCTAAGAGCTGCCAATCTCTCGTTTAAAGCTTGCACATCTTTTATGGTTGTTGGCGATGGCATTTCTCGGATTGCTTGCACCTTTAGCGGGTCTGCTTCGTTGCCTGTTTTTGTGACTATGTATCCCAAGAATTTTCCAGAGGTCACCCCGAAGATGCACTTTGCTGGGTTGATCTTCATGTTAATTCGCATTTTTTCCAGTATTTCTCGCAGGTCTTTCACATGGGTGTCGGCTTTTTTGCTTTTGACTAGCATGTCGTCTACGTAAGCTTCGACGGTCTTCTTCAACCAAGGACGAAAGATATTCTCCATGGCCTTTTGGTAAGTGGCACCGATGTTCTTTAACCCGAATGGCATTCTGGTGTAACAGTATAGCCCGTTGGATGTCAAGAACGTCGTGTGTTTCTGATCTTCTTCCGCCAATGGAATCTGGTTGTAACCAGAGTAGCCATCCATGAAGCTTAACAGCTCGTGACCGGCTGTTGCGTCCACCATTTGGTCTATGCTGGATAGGGGATGTGGATCCTTGGGGCACGCCTTGTTTAAATTGCTGAAGTCGATGCATATGCGCACTCCTTTGTTTTTCTTTGGTACGATGACCATGTTTGAAATCCAATCTGCGTATTGTATTTTTTTGATAATTCCCGTTTCAGTCATCTTATTTAACTCAGATTCGACCGCTGTTTGGTATACGTCTGCTAACTTTCGAGGTCTCTGCTTGAATGGCCTTACCAACGGTTTATATCTAGGTGATGACATGCCAAGCCGGGATCTATTCCTGACATTTCACTCATTTTCCAAGCGAAGACATCGGCATATTCCCTCAGCAAACCTTCTAGTTCATCTCGCTGCTCCTTCGCCATCAATGTTCCGATCTTTACAATTTTCGGATCTTCGTTGGTTCCGATGTTTACGTCCTCGGTAGGTTCTGTTGGAGTGAAGTTTGGAGTGTCTTCATTCATGGTACTGGGGTCCTTCGGTGCTTCCTTCGTGATTACTCCTTTTTTGCCTTGTATTATTTAATTGATTTATTCGCCAACCATTTTCTCTTTTTGCTGCCTGTACCTTTCTCTTCGGTTGCGTCGCGCATTTTTTCTTTGATCGATATCTTTTTCGTGGCACGCTTTGGACTCCGAACTCTCACCTTTGATTTCTCCAACACCTTCGGGGGTTGGAAATCTGAGTTTCTGATGCAATGTAGAGGGCACTCCTAAGACCCCATGCAGCCATGGTCGTCCCAGGATGGCGTTGTATGGTGACTCTATGTCCAGGACACAGAATGTTGTTTTCAACTCCATCGATGCTACGTACACCGGTAATGAGATGTCTCCCTTTGGCTTTGACGCTCTTCCATTAAATCCGTAGATTGTATAATCCGTGGGCACCAGTGAAATATTCTGGAAATATTCCCTGTAAGCCATTCCGAATAATACATATACCGAACTACCTGGATCTACCAGAATTCTTGGTACCGTTTTCTTATTTATGCTTACTGTAATCACCAAAGGATTATTACTTGGGTCATCTTCAGGAAAGTCTGCTGTCGAATAAGTTATTGGTTTTAGCTGCCATGGCTCGAATTTTCTTGCTTCGGTGACAATCATTATTTCTTTCCCATCTTTGTCTCTTTTGTGAATTCTTCCCCCAATACTGCTGCTTCTTGAGCTGAAGTTTTCCCTTGTATGAATCATCGAATTGCAATGAGCGGTTTGTGCTCACTCTATTTTGATGGTTTGTCGCGAGGACCCCATTCGCTGCTTCGGAGCCTGGTTCGATTTTGAAGCCATTCTGGTTGTGACCTGTCAGAAAACAAAAAACCCGTGAGGTCCAAGGCGGCTAGAGCAGTGTACTATGTCGGCCATGTAAGTCTGTACACTGCAACAGTTTTATCAGGTGAATTTTAATGTAAGTTGTATTTGCCCTTTTTAGGTATATCCCTAACTGCTTATTTTGTCTTTTAGCTCAAATCGTCTTCCTCATCGGTTTCTTTTGTGGAAATTTATTTCCAAATATAGCAGGAATTTTGAAAACCCTAAAATTAATTTATACACAGATATTTTTCATAATCGTTTTTCTTAGGGCTAGACTCCATTGTTAAGCGTTCAAGACGAGAATAAACTACCCCTTTTGGAAATCGGCTTCATCACATCAAGGTTTTGAAACTCCTAATGGATGACCTTTCCATCTGATTTTGTGCTCAGAAAACCCTTAAACATGCTAAAGCCTTTAAGGTTCTTTAGACGTTTAAGGTATTGGGGCTTCATTTTGAAAAACAAGCTTTTGAAGATCTTTTGAAAAAGACAAGAAAATATGCAAAGAATTTGAAAACCCGAAAAATCACAGGCAAACCCTAAGTTGTTTTAATCATCCCTGTTTCTAGCGCCAAACTGTACGAGTAGAAAATCTGCATAGGTACATAAGGTATCATATCCATCAGATCTACTCATACATACAGTTACTTTAAACAAGATTCAATGGTGCAAGGACCATAAGAACAATACCGAAGATATAAGAATAACAGTAATCAAAGGATAAATGTATAAAGATTTGTATGTATTTTAATGTTGTAACTACATGGATTATAACCCTAAGGAGCCAGAGGAGATACAAACCTCATCCCACTCTTGCCGCTTAGGTTTTTACCCAAAAGAATCCAACCCTTACAATGTTTTCCAAGCTCGCCTTATATAGGCCGGGCTTGGGTGGTTTACAGCTAATAAGACAAGAGACTCAATCGTGGAGGTGTCAGTCCTTGTCGAGTAAGGCGGTTTATTCGGTGGTGCTCTGAGGTTGACTCTGGAGCTTCGGTCCCTCGATGCGGTCCGAATCCTTTTCTTCCGAGTCTTCACTTCGTTCTCGTTTGGTCTCATCTCCTCTTCGGTTTAGTCTGAGGCTTCGCTGCCAATCCTCTTGGAGTGGTTGGGATTCTTAGATGCAAGACACGTGTCCCGAGGGGTTTTATCCTCCACAACGTGGAAGAAGACGAGAGCCGAAGTCACTTAACAACGAGTAGGCGAGAAGCACCAAAGACTTACTTTACTTAGTAGTTAAGAAAATGGCACTTAGGTAATTATCTTGTAAATTTCCTCTATATAAAGGAAATATCTCTTAGGAGAGAGGGATCTTGTCGTTTACTTTATCTCTCTTCCTCCTTCTCCTCTACCCATCTTCTTCCCCACACAAAACTAGATCTAGATCTAGAGCTTCCTCTAATGGAGATTCATGTAATCAAACACCAAGAACATAATAAATTTGTGATGTATGTTGCATTCATCGCACCGAACACGTTAAAAACATCATGTGTCTTCTACTTTACATTTTGCACCTTGTTTACTTGATTAGGGTTCATACTTGTGGTTCAAAGATTCATTGGCTGTTAGGTGTGAAGTGCTTATGCAGATTTTACACTCACACAGTTTTGCGCTAGAAACTTGTGATGATTAAAACAACTTCGGTTTGCCTGTGCTTTGGAGGTCCGAAAATGAAGATCTACGAGTTCCGGCAGTAGATCCGACGAGTTTGGGAATAGATCTGGTGGTCTTAAAGTGTTTTAGGGCATTTTCGTCACATACGAGGAAGTTTCAGACAACAACTCTAGCTGAAATCCGGTTGGGGAAAGGAAATCAGCAGCAGATTTCGAAATCTCAAGCAAAGAAAAAGGAAGAAGCACAGTCGCTGTGAAGGAAGATCCCAACAACAGCGAAATCAGAAAACTATTCATCAACAAATGACAGTTCTACTCCTTAGCTTATCTATCCTACTCTTAATATTGCAGATCTATAATTTTTTGAACAATTTTTTTTCCATAAAATCGGACCTTATTCTTCAACAGCAAAAATAATTTTTTACATTGAAAATCCTGGTTCAAAGTTAATTTTGTCTGTCGATTTACAGTCAATAGGATTCACCCTTCAAACCCATTCGAGTTCCTGCGTGTTTTTTTTTTAGTATCAGAACCAAACATGATTTGGGGATTTGGGAGGTTTTACTGTTTTTTATATGGCTAAACATTGTTAGATCTATCATCAATTATTCGCCTGTGATTAGATAACTGAAGCACCAAGTGATACAAATTGTTCGAATCTCATGATTGTTTATCTCGATTTGTTGATTGCAGCAATTATCAAATTCTTGGTAATTTAAATCCGGCCAGAGAACCCAGCTCAAGAAAGGGATAAAAAGGATGCACGGCAGTCTCACCCATCATCCTCCGAGGAGGAAATCACATCACCACCCGAGGATAAAGCTCAGTACAGATCAACTTAAACCCGAGACATGAAGATGTATGACGACATAGAAGAGGACTTTGATTTCCAGCTATGATGGTCTACTAATCCCAACCTCAATGGCAGCTCCCCCTTCGATTCAATTTGTTTGCTCGATTCTGAAATCTCATCGAAGCACAAAAACTCATTCTCGAAGGGAATCTGATCAATGGTCAAGCTTCGATAGCGTCGATGACACTGAACTTCGACGACAGCTTACTTGGACACCTTTGAAGAAGTTACTCCGAACTAGATTAAGCTTCGACACAACTCATTCACCTAAAGCCAGGAGCTATACAAGGAGCACAGTGAGGAATTGAAATTTCTTTCAAAACTCGTACTACAAACAATGGGTTGAAATCTCTTCCAATTCCTTGGATCAAAGCCAACAGTATTGGGGTCTTTGTTTTGTTGCTGGAATTCACAGGGAGCTGCCATCACCTCAACCTTGATAGGAATCAATTCAAATACTCGATGGTCGAAAAGCTCGATGTACAATAATTCAATTCTACAAAGAAAGCAAACCAAAGTTTCCTCAAACAACAATCTCCTCGGAGAGACATAACGAGGAGAGTATCAATGCATCACAGAAACAAGTATCAAAGAAGACCAGCAGCTCACCAACCTACACCGAGGGATACACAACTCACCAAACTTACCTTCGATGGCTATATACACTCAACCTCGGTGACTGGCTCAATTTCGATGACCAACTCAAACTCGATGACTTTAACCTCTACGACAACTTCGATGTCAACATCATCGATAACTCGATGGCAAAGGAGATGATAATTTGATGCAGTAAGTGCTGCCAAGGTTTGGTGGTTGTATTTGCAGGTTCAAGGGCACGGATTCGATTCCTGGAGAATGTGAAACAACAGGCTGTCGTATGAATGATAGTATTGCAAGGATAGAGCTGTGTAAACATTAGAAGACAAATTTAACTCACAGCTGTTGAACCAGAAGAGTGCACACTACGTATTCGAGAAATTGCCTGAACAACTCAGCTACCTCGGAGCAATATTCTTCGACTAGCAGCAATCATCGAGAAACTCACAAGCATCAACAGCTCAGCTTCGACGAATAGACTCCTTCGAAGACAGACTCTACTTCGATGATACAAAGATATCAGAGAAAGCATAGCACATACGGAAACTCCCTCGGCCCACAAACAACTTCGATGGCTCAATCTCGACCGCACCAGCCCTCAAAACATCTCCTGGCTCCTCAAAATATGTACCAGATCAGTTAGCTTGGCAAGGAAAGCCAGTTCCTTCAAAGTCACTCTTTCGATTGCAAAAAACACACACAAAAGGGGAAAATCTCTAAACTCCAATAATATGCATTTTCCTTGCTGACATGAATAATTTCCAAACATTTTCTAGAATACACTTTACTCACCTAGAATTATTCTTGATCAGGCTAAGTTTTTGGGCCTAAAATCACCATTGTGTTTCATCGCTTCTTGTATCGAACAACATGCCATCTAAGTTCAGATATATATTCTCATATCGATAAAATGGTGATTAAGACCATAATTTAAGTCAGTAGCTTTAAGTTCATATATATTCTGTGGTATAAAGCTGATTACTAAAGTTATAGGTTAAGAGCAGTATTAATAAGGGAAGAAGGTCAAGTAGCATGAAATGGTTATATATTGGTATGTTTTATCCTAACTGTGTAATTAGAATGTTCTGGCCTATCATCTAGCTTCCTGTAATAGATGTTTTTATCTGCTTAAGTAGGGGAAACATAATAACATTGTCTAATGATCATCTCTTGTATTTAACGCCATCACTATGTTCTTGAACATTTGTAAAACATCTTTGTGAACATGGCCGTCATATACAGATAAATGATTTTAAAATAGAAAGGAAGGACGTTAGAGACTCGAGTCAGCAGTTATATTTTCGAGTCTTTGATTGTGAATGAATTCCGTAAAAGCACTCATTCATACTGAAATTGTTAGAGCATTGCTCGGTTGAACCCACTGATGTTGCTATCTCAAGTCAGTTGTCAAGTTTATGAGACAAAAACACAATCCTTGATAAGTTTACTCTACAACTCGGACTAGGATAGTTCTAGGTAATCGAGACGAAGACTGATGAAGACGAAGACCGAAGCTTACTACTTGATAAATCATAACGTCCTCGCTGAAGGTTAGAAAGGTATTCCCTTTCCGTATCGTTTTTACCATTTCAATCATACCAATAGTCTATGATGTTGTTTATATGATCCGAAGGTATTCTAGGATTTCCACCTTTGCATTTGTCACACTTGTGATAATTTGTATAGGTAGAGTATGTTGAGTTGTCTCTTGAAACAACCCCAACGGTGAACGCGTTCATGAACGCGTACATATGCTACCTTTGGTATTTTAGAGAACGAGCTAAGTATGTATGAACGCGTACATACAAGTTCAAGAATTCTCCTGAATTCTCGTGAACTCTATAGACTGCTTTATGAACGCGTTCACATAAGCCATGCGAAAACTTCCAACTTCCATATCTTGAAGTTTTCGGTCTAGACATGATTAGTTCTCGGACTTGTCGTGACTTGGCCCATGGAATTCAACAACTTAATCCAAGCGATGTTCAAACTAAGTATTTGGACCAGAAGTCGCAAAGTGATGTCCAAACAAACATTGGACCAGAAGTCGCGAACCTTCGAACAAGGTTGAGTCTTCTTTAACTTTTGGTTTAGTCCAAAGTTCTTAGAAGATTGAGAATGGGTATTCAAGCTATGGACTTTCCTAGTTCCGGAACTTGCTTGAGCCCTACTCAAGGTTGCTTAAACTTTAAGCAAAGCCTCCCTTGGTGATCACTATAAATAGACGACCTTCTGCAAGATACAATCTCAATCCTCTACACATCTGTGTATCCTTGCATAAAGGTTGGTCGTCATCTCGAAGTCCTTTTAAGACTACGACTATTGAAAGACTTCACTTGAAGATCGTGAAGCACAGGTCGGAAGTAAAATTCCATCATGTATCTTGGGTCGATTGAATTCTTTCAATATTATCACGACCAAGATTTGATAGAAACATCGTAAGGTAGATCTTGTATCGTAAACCCTAGAAGTTCCCAAACGCAAATTCACGAACTAGGTTTCATACTAAGTTCGTCTCGCGTTTGGAGGTAAAGTTTTTTAGGCTAGATCAATAATCCATATTCAACATATCGATTTCCATTAACCTTGACTTTAAGTCTAAAGGAAATCACAATCGTATTCTCGTTTGATTACTTGGATACTTTTAGGCGTCCTGTTAGAGGCAGGGTAGCGCTTGTCTTCACGAAGGGAAGTGGAGCAACTCCTAGGCCTGTAAAGGACGTCAGCTAGGGGAATCAAGTACGTAGGCTGCGGGAGCCAAGAGACGTAGGAACACATTGGTAGCTGAATTGCTTGTAGGGTGAATTCAGTCTCGATACAGTCCAGTCCGAAGTATGAGAGTAGGGTAGCGTCTGTATACCGTTCATACTAAGGGTGTTCACATCTGGACGAGGTCCTGGGGTTTTTCTGCTAGGTTTGCAGTTTCCTCGTTAACAAAATTCTGGTGTCTTGCATTTCTTTTCCCTTCCGCATTATATTGTCTCTGATCTACATAATAGAAGTAACTGCAAGTTTGTTGATTCATAACCTTTGAGTGAACCCATCTCTATTGAGATCTACAAGAACTACGTTCTTGTTAGGGTTCGGTTCTCTGAACTATACTCAGGTTGTTGTTTGAATATTGATTTGTGAGATCGTTCAAACAACCATAATCAACTAGGTTCACGAAAACAAAAAGTTGTGGTGTATCTCGGTATCCCCGCTTTTTCAGTTGGTATCAGAGCCGGCAAACACCTTGCAAAGGACGTAACTGTCTGTGTTTGACGCTTTCGTGAACTATGAACACACATTCTGCGAATGTACATGTTCCACCAGTCTTTGATGGCACAAATTATATATGGTGGAAATCAGCTATGCGGTCGTTTTTACAATCCCGAGACTTTGACAGTTGGGTCTATGTGATTGATGGATACACACCCCCTACTCTTACCATTGGAGAAGGTGATGTTGTTATCACTCGCAATAAGAAACCAGGCGAGTATAACGAAAACGACAGAGCCAAAGCTAAACTTGAAGCTGATGCGCTTAATGCCATCATTCACGCCATAACTCCTGATCTGCATCATCACGTGGAAACATGTGAATTCTCTAAAGATGCTTGGGATATTTTGAAAACAGTATACGAAGGTAATACTGCGGAGAAAGAAGCAAGACTTCAAAATCTCATGTCTGACTGGGAAAATCTCTGAATGTCTGATGAAGATACCTTTACAGAATTTGAGCACAAGCTCTATGAAATCGTGAACGCCTCTCTATCCCTAGGGCAAACTATCGAGGAAAGAGATATTGTACGAAAAATTCTAAGGTCCCGTCCTCCCAGATATGATTCAAAAAAACATGTCATCTTAGAAAAACACGGATATGATATATCAAGAGGTGATTTGGTTTCTAAACTAAAAATCTTTGATTATGAGCATCAAAGTAAAATCATATCCCTAAAGGCTCAGACCCCTGAGACACCTCTTGATAAAAATACCGATTCTGAACTGAGTGATGATGAGGAACGAAAAATACTTTCTCTTGTCTCACGATTGTTAAGAAAGAAAAAGAACCCACGTACTTTTTCTTCTCACAACAAAAAACAGAATTGGGAAAATACAGAGGATTTACCACAGTGCTTTAAATGTCTAGGTTATGGTCATATCTCTCCTTATTGCCCTAGCAAAGATTACTGTGATAAACTGAAAGCCCTCAATGCTACCCTAGACTGTCCAGAAGAGGAACGCTTGGGGCCTACTCCTTTGCATAAGGATCTCTGTATGCATTCATCTTGCTTATCATTAAGTGCTCAACATGATGATATCCATCAAGATAAGCAAATATGTCTCTTGACAGAAAAGATCACTCTGCTTCAAAAAGATCTTGAAAAAGAACGGATTGAACATAAAGCAGACGAGGAACGATTCATGCTTGAATTGTCAAACCTTGAGTCTCGTATTCAGAACTTTGAAAGATATTCTCTTTCTAAAATAATGTATCTTCATGACGTTGAAACTCAACGACTAAGAGAAGATAACCTTGTACTCAGGAACAGATTAGATAATCTGTCAACTTCAAAAGGAGTTCACTCTGAAAGTGAAAAAGTGAATAATTGTAGAACTTCTCCAAAGAAGTTGTCTCACATGATACCAACTCGTGATCTTGGATCTCGACCTACAGTTATTGCTTCTGTTAAAAAACCTTCCTCGCCTAAGACTGTAAAGAAATGGGTTGAGAAAAGGCATGTCAAACAGATCATAGAGGATAAAAAGCATATCCACACTGGTTTTCAGAAAAATATTAACTTGTCTCTTTCAATTGCAGAAAAATTATTCATTCCATGGAGACGAATCTATCAGACATGATTCAAAGGACTGATAAACCAGGTATGTCCTCTACTAACAGCTCGTGGATTCCTTCTTAAAGAAAGAAGAGAAGTTCACGAAGTCCTATAGACAGGACCTTAGTGTCCCCTTCTCAATAAGAGATAAGACTCTCGCTATTGGTAATCCTTGTAGCGAGAAAATGTCTAAAATAGGATTCTGTATAAAGGTCTTTGGGATAGTGCATAAACAAATATTTACCTACTATCTAAATAAGACAATAATCTATCATCTCTTATAATTGTTGAGCAATGATCTCCAATAGAGATGTGTCCACGCTCAAAGGATTATGTGATCCTTTGTCATGATGGTTTATGATCACCAATGTTGTCATCATAATTGTCATCAATGTTGTCATCATAATTGTCACCAATGTTGTCATCATAATTGTCTTACAACACCTACCTTATGTCTCCTGAAATTGCAGTAAGCCGAAACAAGATTTTAATATAAAGGTGCTATCACATCATATTAAAGGGTCCAAAATGTAATGACTCGATGTGGATGTCAACACCTTTTGTGCTACTTCTAGAATTTCCCCTGCCTCTGGCTCATAAGGCAAGAGTCGAGAACAAGATCCATGGGAATCACTATGAGAAAGCTAAAAAGGAATATATGCTCTTATAATCATATTGTTGTCATTTTAAACTTATTTGAGGTAAAAAATTGTCTTATGAGATGTACCCTTGTGGTCATACTATGCTTAAAAATTTTCCTTTTTTACCTCAACAAAAACTGCTGTTTAAAGGACGTTCGCAACTTGTTATGAACGTAAAACCTGTCCCTTGAAAATCCTAAAGTCTGTGTCTGAACCTTATTTAAGATAGAGTAGGAAGGGTTATTCAATCAGCCAAAAGAAGGAATTCTTTTCTCTTTGGAATTGAGACTGCAAGATGAACGACAATACATGGACTGTCATTCTTCCTTCCTGTAAAAAGATTTGAATTGAATCCTCAGACATTGAAGCTAGTATGACTCAGGAGAATAAAGCATTGCCTGCTCAATGCTCAGTTCCATGCATCTCTGAAGAACAAAGAAAGGCATCCGATATGAAACTTGACGTTGTTCTTGAATACGTTTTAAGTTTAAGCAAGGAGTTTAACAAACTCACCAATCTCATCACTGACCTCACCTCAAGAGTAGTTGCTATTGAACAAGACTGGACTACCTATGAAGAACTAGAGAAGGAGGTAACTGAAGAATAAACTTTTTCTTTACATTATCTAGATGAGAAAAAATTTATTTGTTCATGAATAAGAGGCATACTTGCCTAACTCATCTTGACTTTAATTTTTATGAGTGATATGCTTAAAATTGCATCTTTTTCATCAATTAATCGAGGTTATTAAATTAAAATCTTAATTGATGATTGAAATGCTTGTTCTTAATTGATTATCTTTATGAATGTATTGCAAAACCGTGAACTTGCTTTTGTAGCCATACTACCCGTTCGGGTAAAGCAGTTCATGATAGATTATCAAAATCCATGCTTCTGACTCTTATGGCTAAGAGGAGACGATTTTTGATAATAAGGTACCTCATAGACTATAATGTTGAACTTCGCTGGATTAAATGTTGTGCCTTTAATTCTTAGTCTTACAACCACTAGGAAGGGGTAACCTAATGTTTTCTCTAAAGGCGATGGTTGACCGAAACTCTCTGAGAAAGTAGGAAGATTAAACCTTGAATTCCTATTTGACCGTAACTGGCTAGGAAAGAAAAACATATCTACAATTTCACTTGTGAAAATTGTACCTAAGATATTATCATAAAACCTTGCTTGGGAAGGTAGTCGCGTTGTTCCTTATGGATGACACATAATGGGGGAGAGTTCTTTTGAACTTGTGCTTCATGGTAATATCTTTTTGTGGAGTGCGGCTGTGGAATCTACGAGAGAATTGCATCTTTTTATCTCTCGTTTCAGGTATGTTTGCCTTTGTCTACATTGATTATTGTGATTTTATGAGGATTCCTATATTTCTTTTCTTTGTCCATTTTATGACAAAAAGGGGGAGAAATCTTGTAGTAAGGGGGAGTAAAATCTTTCTATCTACTACGACAATTGTCTACGGCATTGTCATAGGGGGGAGTAAAATCGATGTGCTCGTTGTGGCATAAAAAAAATTAGTGTATTGAGTAATGGGGAGAACATATCAAATTGTGTAGTATCTTGAAGCATCGACGCAATATGCTTACCAAGTTTTACATACTACTCAATTGCATAACAAACTCTTGTTGGACTATGTCCTTCTAGAAACAAAGATGTGTGGTGACTTTGAGTTTGTTATCTCTACCTTGAATCTTCGCTTGCAGGAACACTCTTATCTGAAGACGTTGAAGATTACAAGAAGATCAAGTACATTATGGTTAGGGCTAAAAGATTTTACTTTTTGAATCCATATGTAAGATTGGTTTTTGTCACTAAAATTGACAAAGGGGGAGATTGTTAGAGCATTGCTCGGTTGAACCCACTGATGTTGTTATCTCAAGTCAGTTTTCAAGTTTATGAGACAAAAACAAAATCCTTGATAAGTCTAATCTACAACTCGGACTAGGATAGTTCTAGGTAATCGAGACGAAGACTGATGAAGACGAAGACCGAAGCTTACTACTTGATAAATCATAACGTCCTCGCTGAAGGTTAGAAAGGTATTCCCTTTCCGTATCGTGTTTACCATTTATATCATACCAATAGTCTATGATGTTGTTTATATGATCCGAAGGTATTCTAAGATTTTCGCATTTGCATTTGTCACACTTGTGATAATTTGTATAGGTAGAGTATGTTGAGTTGTCTCTTGAAACAACCCCAACGGTGAACGCGTACATATGCTACCTTTGGGATTTCAGAGAACGAGCTAAGTCTGTATGAACGCGTTCATAACGCGTACATACAAGTTCAAGAATTCTCCTGAATTCTCCTGAACTCTATGGACTGCTCTGCGAATGCGTTCATGAATGCGTTCACATAAGCCATGCGAAAAACTTCCAACTTCCATATCTTGAAGTTTTCGGTCTAGACATGATTAGTTCTCGGACTTGTCGTGACTTGGCCCATGGAATTCAACAACTTAATCCAAGCGATGTTCAAACTAAGTATTTGGACCAGAAGTCGCAAAGCGATGTCCAAACAAGCATTGGACCAGAAGTCGCGAACCTTCGAACAAGGTTGAGTCTTCTTTAAATTTTGGCTTAGTCCAAAGTTCTTAGAAGATTGAGAATGGGTATTCAAGCTATGGACTTTCCTAGTTCCGGAACTTGCTTGAGCCCTACTCAAGGTTGCTTAAACTTCAAGCAAAGCCTCCCTTGGTGATCACTATAAATAGACGACCTTCTGCAAGATACAATCTCAATCCTCTACACATCTGTGTATCCTTGCATAAAGGTTGGTCGTCATCTCAAAGTCCTTTTAGGACTACGACTATTGAAAAGACTTCACTTAAGGATCGTGAAGCACAGTTCGGAAGTAAAATTCCATCATGTATCTTGGGTCGATTGAATTCTTTCAATCTTATCACAACCAAGATTTGATAGAAACTTCGTAAGGTAGATCTTGAATCGTAAACCCTAGAAGTTCCCAAACGCAAATTCACGAACTAGGTTTCATACTAAGTTCGTCCCGCGTTCGGAGGTAAAGTTGTTTAGCTAGATCAATAAGCCCTATTCAAAATATCGATTTCCATTAACCTTGACTTTAAGTCTAAAGGAAATCACAATCGTATTCTCGTTTAATTACTTGGATACTTTTAGGCGTCCTGTTAGAGGCAGGGTAGCGCTAGTCTTCACGAAGGGAAGTGGAGCAACTCCTAGGCCTGTAAAGGACGTCAGCTAGGGGAATCAAGTACGTAGGCTACTGCGGGAGCCAAGAGACGTAGGAGCACATTGGTAGCTGAATTGCTTGTAGGGTGAATTCAGTCTCGATACAGTCTAGTCCGAAGTCTGAGAGTAGGCTAGCGTCTGTATACCATTCATACTAAGGGTGTTCACATCTGGACGAGGTCCCGGGGTTTTTCTGCTAGGTTTGCAGTTTCCTCGTTAACAAAATTCTGGTGTCTTGCATTACTTTTCCCTTCCGCATTATATTGTCTATGATCTATATAATAGAAGTAATTGCAAGTTTGTTGATTCATAACCTTTGAGTGAATCCATCTCTATTGAGATCTACAAGAACTACGTTCTTGTTAGGGTTCGGTTCTCTGAACTATACTCAGGTTGTTATTTGAATATTGATTTGTGAGATCGTTCAAACAACCATAATCAACTAGGTTCACGAAAACAAAAAGTTGTGGTGTATCTCGGTATCCCCGCTTTTTCATGTGTGTCTGTGTGTGTGTGTGTGTGTGTGTGTGTGTGTGTGTGTGTGTGTGTGT
>JAJJMA010032679.1:33427-74594 GCA_023529015.1 Papaver nudicaule
AAGCAAAGCCTCCCTTGGTGATCACTATAAATAGACGACCTTCTGCAAGATACAATCTCAATCCTCTACACATCTGTGTATCCTTGCATAAAGATTGGTCGTCATCTCGAAGTCCTTTTAGGACTACGACTATTGAAAAGACTTCACTTGAGGATCGTGAAGCACAGGTCGGAAGTAAAATTCCATCTTGTATCTTGGGTCGATTGAATTCTTTCAATCTTATCACGACCAAGATTTGATAGAAAATTCGTAAAGTAGATCTTGTATCGTAAACCCTAGAAGTTCCCAAACGCAATTCACGAACTAGGTTTCATACTAAGTTCGTCACGCGTTCGAAGGTAAAGTTGTTTAGGCTAGATCAATAAGCCCTATTCAACATATCGATTTCCATTAACCTTGACTTTAAGTCTAAAGGAAATCACAATCGTATTCTCATTTAATCACTTGGATACTTTTAGGCGTCATGTTAGAGGCAGGGTAGCGCTAGTCTTCACGAAGGGAAGTGGAGCAACTCCTAGGCCTGTAAAGGACGTCAGTTAGGGGAATCAAGTACGTAGGCTACCGCGGGAGCCAAGAGACGTAGGAGCACATTGGTAGCTGAATTGCTTGTAGAGTGAATTCAGTCTCGATACAGTCCAGTCCGAAGTCTGAGAGTAGGCTAGCGTCTGTATACCGTTCATACTAAGGGTGTTCACATTTGGACGAGGTCCCGGGGTTTTTCTGCTAGGTTTGCAGTTTCCTCGTTAACAAAATTCTGGTGTCTTGCATTACTTTTCCCTTCCGCATTATATTGTCTCTGATCTATATAATAAAAGTAATTGCAAGTTTGTTGATTCATAACCTTTGAGTGAATCCATCTCTATTGAGATCTACGAGAACTACGTTCTTGTTAGGGTTCGGTTCTCTGAACTATACTCAGGTTATTGTTTGAATATTGATTTGTGAGATCGTTCAAACAACCATAATCAACTAGGTTCACGAAAACTAAAAGTTGGTGGTGTATCTCGGTATCCCCGCTTTTTCAGTTGGTATCAGAGCAGGCAAACACCTTTGAAAGGACGTAACTGTCTGTGTTTGACGCTTTCGTGAATCATGAAAAAAAACACCATGAAAAAAGGATCTTCAGATGAACAAGCCTCGTCCCTGAAATCCAAAAAGGCTGACTGGACCAAACGATGCTATCACTGTAATGATATTGGTCACACTTCACGTAGATGCAAAATACGCAAGTGGGAAAAGAAGACGCTTATGCTTCTTACACAAAAGAGCATATCTACAAACATTATTGGTTGCATCAATCCCAATGTTCGTGCTCCATGCTCTACCATTGAAGTATCTTCTAAAAAATCTCACAAAGAAGATGGTCCAGAACAAATAGAAAATGTCTCTGACAATCTTAAGACTGAAAAAGATTGTCCTACTGTTTCCCATAATGCTTCCTTAATAAAAGCATATGAAACCATCTTCAATAATCTCATAACAACTCTTGTTAATACAAAAGTTGATATATTAATGAAGGAAAAGGGGGAAATAAAAAAGTCAGGCTCTATTCTTGGTAAACCACCGGTTCACCCAAACACAATATAATTGTGTTTATGCTTTCTCACCACTAAGGAATACCCACTGGTCGGTGAGAATAAAGGCAATTCTTTTGGGTACAATAAAGATACATGGGACTACATTCAGGATCGTAATCTGTCTTCATTAAAAAGGGCCCAGGTATGCTTCAATACTACTTCTTTGAAATGATCAAATAAAAATTATTCTTATTTGTGTTGCTGAAACAAATATGAGTTTACTCTCAGTATCTTATTTTAAAAATGGTTATCTTCAAGAATTGAAAACGTCTCACAGTCTGTGCTATTGTGCCTTATTGATTAATAAAAGTGGGACCTTGGTATCACATACAATAATTCTTGTAGAAAATTCCTCAAATATGACATACATAAGATATCGTCACATGTTGAGCTTGCTCCAAATACGTGATGTCTACTTATGAGATGAAACATCTCAAAGGACTGTTAAAATTCCCTAAAAAGTGGTTGTCCTGAACATCTTATGAGCACCTAAATCATGAAAAGGTGCTATCACATCCAGAAAAGTCCAAAATGTAATGACTTGATGTGAGTATCAACAACTCGTCCGCTATTTCTAAACAACCTCGCTGCCTCTGACTCCTAAGGTAAGAGTCGAGACCAGGATCCATGGGGAAATTTTGAGAATAAGCTTAGAGTCTTATGAAATCCTCATAAAGTTGATATATAAACTTAAAAACCCTTCTTGGCAAATTTTCATGGATTAAATAAGAAAAATTGTTTAAGATATTTTGGGTATACATTAATTCTCTCAATATGGGCACGCACATCCAATTTATTGGACTCTTTTGTGACACTTTAGTAAATCTCTTGAAAATTGCCCAAGTTCGGAAACGTAAAGGAAGTTTATCTTCCAGAACTTACCAGAATACTTGAGATACACGTTTCAGAACCGCCTTCCTTAAGAGTCTCGCACTCTTTAAAATTCCTTTAATATCCTTAAGGAATTATATATATATATATACCACACACACACGAACTCGGATTCACGTTCAAGTTCTCCATAAAGCCATGAAGCATATTACTCGTAGTGTCACACAAAATAATATCAAAGAGGCTTGCAAAGTTATGGATTGTGAAGGTGTTGGTTTTGGAAGGAAGAAGAAGAGAACTATTCTTGATGATGTTATTGAAGGAACTCTTGATACTCAAGAAATCTATGCAACATCAAACTGTTACTTTGCCTATGATCATCAGAATGTAGAAGATGACACCATGATTTCTGCAGGGGTCGTTCACGACTTTCTGAAAGAATTTGAAGCTTTCAAAATCCAACTTGTTGACATTGTTAACAATATGGAATTACTGAAGACCGAAATTAATGAATTGAAAGCTTATATGGCAGTTATTAAGGATGACTTGAACAACATGTTTAACAATGTTTCTGATGACGATAATGAAGCTAACAATGTTCACTACGTGTTCAAAAAGACTGATAACTTCAACATCTCAAGTGAACCTGAAGAAGATCCTGAAGAAGATACTGACTCTGATATCTAGGTCAGTTTTTGATTAGCATAGTTAACTCCTTATTAAAAAGTTTTTTGTCTTTTCCTTAGGGTTTGGGTAATCACTATGCTAGAAGTAGTCATCTTTTGAGTTGAAGCATAATTTGCTTGTACTACTTCCATGTTTTCTTTTTCATTAATTAATTGAGGTTATTAAATTAAAATCTTAATTGATGATTGCAATGCTTGATCTTAATTGATTATCTTTATGAATGTATTGCAAAACCGTGAACTTGCTTTTTTAGCCATACTACCCGTTCGGGTTAAGCAGTTCATGATAGATTATCAAAATCTATGCTTCTGACTCTTATGGCTAAGAGGAGACGATTTTTGATAATAAGGTACCTCGTAGACTACAATGTCGAACTCCGCTGGATTAAATGTTGTACCTTTAATTCTTAGTCTTACAACCACTAGGAAGGGGTAACCTAATGTTTTCTCTAAAGGCGATGATTGACTGAAACTCTCTGAGAAAGTAGGAAGATTAAACCTTGAATTCCTATTTGACCGTAACTGGTTAGGAAAGAAAAAACATATCTACAATTTCACTTGTGAAAATTGTACCCAAGATATTATCCTAAAAACCTTGCTTCGGAAGGTAGTCGCGTTGTTCCTTATGGAATGACACATAACTGGGGAGAGTTCTTTTGAACTTGCGCTTCATGGTAATATCTTTTTTGGGGAGTGCGGCTGTGGAATCTACGAGAGAATTGCATCTTTCTATCTCTCGTTTCAGGTATGTTTACCTTTGTCTACATTGATTATTGCAATTTTATGAGGATTCCTATATTTCTTTTTCTTTGTCCATTTTATGACAAAAAGGAGGAGAAATCTTGTAGTAAGGGGGAGTAAAATCTTTCTATCTACTACGACAATTGTCTACGACATTGTCATAGGGGGAGTAAAATCGATGTGCTTGTCATGGCATAACAAAAATTAGTGTATTGAGTAAGGGGGAGAACATATCAAATTGTGTAGTATCTTGAAGCATCGATGCAATATGCTTACCAAGTTTTACATACTACTCAATTGCATAACAAACTCTTGTTGGACTATGTCATTCTAGAAACCAAGATGTGTGGTGACTTTGAGTTTGTTATCTCTACCTTGAATCTTCGCTTGCAGGAACACTCTTATCTGAAGACGCTGAAGATTACAAGAAGATCAAGTACATTATGGTTAGGGCTAAAAGATTTTACTTTTTGAATCCATATGTAAGATTGGTTTTTGTCACTAAAATTGACAAAGGGGGAGATTGTTAGAGCATTGCTCGGTTGAACCCACTGATATTGCTATCTCAAGTCAGTTGTCAAGTTTATGAGACTAAAACACAATCCTTGATAAGTTTACTCTACAACTCAGACTAGGATAGTTCTAGGTAATCGAGACGAAGACTAATGAAGACGAAGATCGAAGCTTACTACTTGATAAATCATAACGTCCTCGCTGAAGGTTTGAAAGGTATTCCCTTTCCGTATCATTTTTACCATTTCTATCATACCAATAGTCTATGATGTTGTTTATATGATCCGAAGGTATTCTAGGATTTTCGCCTTAGCATTTGTCACTCTTGTGATAATTTGTATAGGTAGAGTATGTTGAGTTGTCTCTTGAAAAACAACCCCAACGGTGAACGCGTACATATAACATATAACCACCTTTGGGATTTCAGAGAACGAGCTAAGTCTGTATGAACGCGTTCATGAATGCGTACATACAAGTTCAAGAATTCTCATGAACTCGAAGGACTGCTCTGTGTACGCGTTCACATAAGCCATGCGAAAACTTCCAACTTTCATATTTTGAAGTTTTCGGTCTAGACATAATTTGTTCTCGGACATATCGTGTCTTGGCCCATGGAATTCAACAACTTAATCCAAGCGATGTTCAAACTAAGTATTTGGACCAGAAGTCGCAAAGCGATGTCCAAACAAGCATTGGACCAGAAGTCGCGAACCTTCGAACAAGGTTGAGTCTTCTATAACTTTTGGCTTAGTCCAAAGTTCTTAGAAGATTGAGAATGGGTATTCAAGCTATGGACTTTCCTAGTTCCGGAACTTGCTTGAGCCCTACTCAAGGTTGCTTAAACTTTAAGCAAAGCCTCCCTTGGTGATCACTATAAATAGACGACCTTCCGCAAGATACAATCTCAATCCTCTACACATCTGTGTATCCTTGCATAAAGGTTGGTCGTCATCTCGAAGTCCTTTTAGGACTACGACTATTGAAAAGACTTCACTTGAGGATCGTGAAGCACAGGTCGGAAGTAAAATTCCATCCTGTATCTTGGGTTGATTGTATTCTTTCAATCTTATCACGACCAAGATTTGATAGAAACTTCGTAAGGTGGATCTTGTATCGTAAACCCTAGAAGTTCCCAAACGCAATTCACGAACTAGGTTTCATACTAAGTTCGTCACGCGTTCGAAGGTAAAGTTGTTTAGGCTAGATCAATAAGCCCTATTCAACATATCGATTTCCATTAACCTTGACTTTAAGTCTAAAGGAAATCACAATCGTATTCTCGTTTAATCACTTGGATACTTTTAGGCGTCCTGTTAGAGGCAGGGTAGCGCTAGTCTTCACGAAGGGAAGTGGAGCAACTCCTAGGCCTGTAAAGGATGTCAGCTAGGGGAATCAAGTACGTAGGCTACTGCGGGAGCCAAGAGACGTAGGAGCACATTGGTAGCTGAATTGCTTGTAGGGTGAATTCAGTCTCGATACAGTCCAGTCCGAAGTCTGAGAGTAGGCTAGCGTCTGTATACCGTTCATACTAAGGGTGTTCACATCTGGACGAGGTCCCGGGGTTTTTCTGCTAGGTTTGTAGTTTCCTCGTTAACAAAATTCTGGTGTCTTGCATAACTTTTCCCTTCCGCATTGTATTGTCTCTGATCTATATAATAGAAGTAATTGCAAGTTTGTTGATTCATAACCTTTGAGTGAATTCGTCTCTATTGAGATCTACGAGAACTACGTTCTTGTTAGGGTTCGGTTCTCTGAACTATACTCAGGTTGTTGTTTGAATTTTGATTTGTGAGATTGTTCAAACAACCATAATCAACTAGGTTCACGAAAACTAAAAGTTGGTGGTGTATCTCGGTATCCCCGCTTTTTCAAAAGCGCAACAAAAGTTGTAAATATTTGTTATCCTTAAGCATCAATGATTCATCAAATATTTGAATAAGTCATATTCTTGACCTAAATAATAATAAATCATAAGTAATCATACTTAAGTCTTGTTATTAACTTTACACGAGACATCAAACATGTCACACGAGGGGATATCTTTAAGGTATTAGTCTGGTGGTCTACGACAATTACGGTGCAGCAAATACACCTTTATGAAAGAAGTTAAGTTGTAGAATGTTGTTGACGTAGTGAAGTAGTGGAGATGTCTTTCAATTTTATACCTTTACGGAAATACTTTTATGTTCTCCACTTTCCCACTTCTTCACAACTGCCGAGATATCAGTGTAGATCTAAACATTATAAACAAATTCCTTCATTTATTTTCTAAGGAAGATATAAGTGATCTGTTCTAATATTATCAATCACAAACCTTGCAATCCTTTGTCAAAATTAGTCTTTCTTTCGATAAGACTAATTCCTCAAACACTACATAACTCATATTCTTCAACTAGAATTCACTAGGATCTCACTCTTTATATGTTTTCTCCCTACGATCAACCCTATATCCTTCCTCTGTGATCGAAGCAAGGCTTGAACGACCATTTCTTGGTTTAGGCTTGCCTTGTACGATTTTGATTTCTCGAATTCAAGTGCTTTAACAACACATTGTTTTTCATCCTAAAACACTATTGTTAACCCACCGGCTGACAGTAATTATCTCAACTTAATCCATAAGGTCCTCGATCAGGAGGACAAGCTCATGCTAAACAATCTTTCCTTTGAGGAAGTCAGGTCAATTATTTTCTCCTAGAACCGAAAACAAGTCTAACAGACCCTAATAGAAAAAATCTCACTTTTTCAAAGACGAACGTATCACGACGCTACTGTTTTAGGGTGAAAAAACAATGTACTGCAAAAGAGTACTTTTAGTTTGAGAGATCAAAATCGAACAAATCTAGCCTAAACCAAGACAATGGTCGTTCCAGATTTGCTTCGGTCACAGATGAGGAGATATGGTTGATCTTAGGATGGATGCAGAGAAAGAATGAGATCAAGTATTTCTTGGTGAAAAATGGTATTGTTTATGGGTTCTGAACAACTAAGAAAATTGGAATTGTCGAAAACAACATGGTTTTCTCTAAGGTTTGCAAGGATTTCCATTAAGTGTAGCTTTTGCTGTTGTTAATAACTTAGCCTGCTCTGGTTTCTGTAATTTATCCTTGGAAAATAGATGATAACATCTATTTATAGTATGCTCAGAAATACACATTGATCTCTCGTTAGTCGTGGTGGAAAATAGTAAAGTGGAGATAGTGGGATCACGGGGTTAATTCCGTAAGAATAGCCTAACCGCCTGTCAGAGACGGAGCTAAAGGTAACCTAGGGATGGCCCTCCTGATTCTCACAAATTCAATAAAAATCCTTTGATGTTGTAGCCACAATTTAGCCCCTTCCATGCCGCCTGTCACGTACACTACCCATTACACCAACGTTTCCACAAATTAAATGTAACTTCTTTCTAAGTGGGTGTCACGCCACAACTGCCATAGACCGCCAGACCAAAACCCTAATGTATATCCCCCATTTGTGACACATTTTGATATCTCTTGTGATTTTGCTCACACTAAGTCTATGTTTAATATTTTATTGAGGATAAAATACTGCTACCACTGATTACTGGACCACAGAAAATAGAAAGTATTCAAGTGTTAAGTGGGTGAGACATCTTACGTGATATTAAGAATACACATACTCAGAAAATACCGCAGGTTAGCTCTTTCCTAGGCTAGCTTCGTCCAGGACCATGAAATAACGTGGGGCAATCCCCGGAAAACTTAAAGGACGACGCCAATGGTGGACGGTGTCCACGTGCCAGCGGAGGACGGCGTCGTCGTCTGCATCGCCAGCCAGTGCTGGCGTGTGCTGCATGGCAGCGTCAACGGCGTTGCTGCTGCTATTGTCGCAGGCTTATGCAGTGGTTTAGGTTGGCGCTATCGTTTCTCTCGGTGAGGCTACACCAAGTCGGTGTTTGTCGCCTCGCTCGTACCAGTGGCCAGTGGTATTAAAGGGGCTCATGCACTCATAATCACTTCTCTGAGACCAGGGTCGTTGCAGCAGTCCTGCTCTCTTAGTCAAATAGAGATTCACTATGATTTGTTGGGCACGTATGATTTCTGGGACCAATGCGGTCTAACCAGTGATGAATAGCCTAAGGAAGACTACGCATAATCTCCGGAGACCAATATGATCCAATTCGGTATTTGCAAGGATGGCACTTGCCATGTTGGTCTCATTCTTTCGAACACGAGGATTCATAATCCGACCCGCTACTCCCTGCTGAGTCTCTCACAACATGAGACTATTTTAGTATTAAAGAATATTGTTTAGTGATCAAAGAAGAAGACAATATCAAAGACACAATTTTACTATTTTATCCCTATGTCAAAATTTACTATCAATCAATAACTACCTAACTGAAAACCTATTTGCTTGATATATTTTTTTCAAGTCCACCAACTATTAAGATATTCAATATAATCATAGATTCTTATTTCTTTCATTTTTTATTCTTTAATTTTAATTTATAAAAGAGAAATGATCCTTAACATGGTTAGAATGACACTACCTTGACATTGTCGTCCCAATTTTTTTGTAACCCTCAAACGATAACGAATTAGAAGCTAACTTTTTGGTGGCTTGTCTATTTCACATAACCTTATCTTCCTACAAAAAAAATTAGTGCATTTCGAGAGGTATAACACCACCATTTACCACTTTGAAAATTAACCGTTGACTAATTTTTTGATTCAACGATTAAGACTATAAGTGGTAGATGATGGTGCTATAAATCTTCGAATGCGCTTATTTTGCCTGGCAAATTTGGGGGCGAGCCCATATTTCATGGGGGCGAGCACTACTTCAATTGTCCCACCCCAGTTTATAAGGGGTGGCTAATTACAATTAATTTATCCTAATCAGTTACAAATCATAATTACCACTAATTATCTACCCACTAATTCTCCCTCTCAATTTTCAGTTACAAAAAATCAGTCCCACTCCCCCTACTCCTCCATTAACTTCCCACATAACTTCTCAAAAAAACAAAAAACAAAAAAAAATTCAAAACCAAACCCAAAAATCGAATTCGACCTCCTCATATTTTCTCAAAATCCTTACTTACTAGTCTCGAGTGCGAATTGAATTCATGGCTATCGACGGAGAAGGAGATGATTCAACAATTACTTACAAGAGGAGGAAAGAAAAGAAAAAATCAAATAACAACCGTGACGAAGAGGAAGAACAACCGGGGGAAGAATCTTTGGCGGAAATTCAGAGGTAAGTTCATCCAATCACTTTTTCAATTGTTTTAGATGTAGTTTGAATCGATTTGATAGGTTAGAAACCGTCAATTGAATTTACAGCATGAAAACTCGTCAAGCTATGGTAGAATAGCATGACGATTTGACAGTTTCAGAAAAAAAATCAAGAACAATCGTCTTGCTGTTGAACAAAAGCTTGACGATTTACATAGTTTCAGATATAGTTTCCTAGTTTTGCATGCACAGAATCGTCATACAATAATACATTTCCTTGACGAGTTGCCCTAAATCGTCTGAATATTGTCCCACAGAAAAAAATTTAAGAACAATCGTCGAGGTTTTGCATAATTCCTTGACGAGTTAGTCACTATCAGATTAAATTTCCTATTTTTGCATGCCTTGAATCGTCATGTAACTATACATTAACTTGACGAGTTTCTTGAAATCGTCTCAATAGTGTCACAAAGCATGACGAGTTTGGACATAGAAAATTTTGGTTCTGTTCAGTTTTATGAGTAAATCGTAATGCTTTACCTTGACGATTTAGAGTGGGGCTTAATGAACTCGTCGTGCATTTGTAAAATTCGTTGACGATTTAGATTGTTCTGATGAGAATCGTCATATATTCTTTTGTTTCCATGACGATTTACTGTGTCATTTTACTTGTTAATTGATTTGTTCTGTGTATGTATTAAGGTTGGAGAAAATCAAAAGTGGAAAAAGACCAATGCCACCCACGGGTTCCAAACCAAGTCTTCGTTCTACCAGACAGCGACCCGTGATAATCCATGAGCCAAACCCTGATGCAGTTCCTACTCCTATGGAGGTCGATGATGATGCTAATGTTCCAAGGGATGAAGATGATATTCCTGACTACGTGCTCCAAATGCAATTAGAGGAATACGCAGTTGATGGGGTACAACCTAATGACGTACCCCAAGGTGATGAGGATGATGAGGATAGTCCTAATGATGATGAGGATATTCTTAATGATGATGATGATGAGGTCCAAGGTGAAGACCAACCCCAAGGTGAAGTCCAACCCAAACGCAAAAAGAAAGCTAAAGCGAAGGAACCACACATTCCCGATGAGATTCTGATGCTACCAAAAGAACATGGACCTTACGGGGTACCAGCTGATGGTGGAGAGGTTCTTTTCGGATACAAAACCTCTTGGGCTCAAACAGTCTACGCTACCATGGTAATATACCCGTCCCTTGCTTATAATTTAAGATACGTTTAGCTAATTTGATTGTTATTAATAAATTTTTATCTCGTAGGTTCATTCGAATGCCACTAGAATATTGAGGCACCAAACGGCGTACCGCAATATGTACAACTGGCCGCTTGAAGGTGAATGCGAAAGGTTCATAGAGATTGTCGACAACTCCGGTCTGAGGCCAATCGTGGATAACTCTGTTATCAACTATGACAGCGAGACAATATCTGCATTCTGTGAGAGGTATTATGCGGAGACCGACACCATGCACTTTGGGTTCGGGGAGATGGGGCTCACTCCTGAAGATGCTCATCATACTTTCCATGTCAAAATTGATGGCAAGTCAACCAGTGAAGGCTACGAAAGGCAACTCACTTTTCAGAGACTTCGTGAATTGTGCGAAGAGTTGTTTGGGTGGGGTGAGGACGAGGCGAACTCATGGTTTATGCTTGACAAGTATGACAAACCGAAGAGGGAGTTTAATCTGGTAAGGTTGAGAGCGGAGTATTCTGGGACCAAGAAAAAAGAAGAGGATGCTGGACTGGAAGATCATGAAGTAAGGGCTGCTGCTGCGGCTTATCTCTTATATGTCCTCGCTATTTGTGTATTCCCTTCGTCTGCCGGTAACAGGGTGAACGCCAACTACCTCCAGCTACTACATCCCTTGGATGAGGTGAACCAGTACTCGTGGGGAACAGCCATAGTGTCACACGTGAACACGGCGCTGAGAAAGGTATCCCGGCATAAAACTGCTCAATTCAATTGCAACACGTCTCTGCTGCAGGTAATATATGGTTTTTTGGTGGTTTAAGTTCGTACATATATATGGCATGTTGTTTATGTGTAGTTGATGCTCTTTACAGGTGTGGATTTATGAACACTTTCCGAAACTAATGGCAGCAAATGATAAGTGGATTGATCTGGCAAAGAAAGGGCAATGGCAACCACATCAACCAAGAGGCCAGAGGTACATGTTCACGGGGGATCAGCTGAAGGGAAAGAAGAATTGGTACCTTTTCGTTCGCCAAAGATTAGACAGCATGGAGGCACATGAGGTAGTTTTTGACCCCTACATGGACCATAGGAAGGAGGGAAAAATGGCACCAAGAGGATCAATTTGTATGTACAATGGTCCTTTGTGGCACCCCCTTGGGCATACAATGTACGACCCGAGCCGAATAATGAGGCAAGTCGGGTATATTCAAGATCGTCCACTTGACGAAAAAGGTGATGGGGCATTCAAAGTGGATCGTGATAAATCAGGTGCTGACATTGGACGTATCGTCGTAAAATACAAACCGGAGCCCTCTTACGAACATTGGAATGCATGGAGGAATAATTTGATAGACGTTTTATGGGATCCAGAATGCATGGTGGTGCTTGGACATGAGAGCACAAAAGAATACATGCATTGGTACCTTGCATTCACGCATGCCAAAGTGATACGTGGGGAAGGGGAAGTCAGAGTCCCTCGTGGCCGTGGTGGACGTGGGCGTAATACCGTCCATGATGATTCTTCGTTGTACAAGTTATGCGTAAGTATACATTTCGTAATTGAGTTGTCTAAGATTCACACTTAGATTACTCAAACATCTAACTCATGTTTTTTTTTATGATAATAGAAGGAGCGGTTGAAAGATGTCCTCAACTGGTTGTGTTTGAGATCGGATAAAGGAAAGGGGTTGACCGAAGTTGAACTGAACCAACATAATCAACACATTAGGCACATCAATATGCCTGAGGCGGAGCACATGTTTGAGGAATTACGACGCAACACGAAGAGTCGTCATAATGAAACCAGTGACACTCAAGAGACTCAAGAGACGGGAGAAACTTCTAGACGAGGTCGTGGTCGTGGCCGTGGGCGTGGTCGTGGTCGTGGTCGTGGTCGTGGTGAAGGTGAAGGTGAAGCCGATGGGGGCAACAATGATATGGTTTAGTTTTTTCGTTTCGCACTTTGGTTTTAGTAGGTGAAAGAATATTATGTCGGTTTGGTGTGTTTGATACATTTTTCGTTTCCTAGGTTGACAATGGTTTTTTTTTGTTTTTAACGGTTTGTTGCTGACAATGGTAAATCGTACTTTGTTTGATTCATTTGTGTTAGTTTACATGTCTAAATTGTTTGGAAACTCAAAGAAAAAATCAGAAATTCGTCATGGTTTATGTTCAAACCACGACGATTCCGACAACCTGTTTCCAAACAGCTGTTAATACACCTAAACTCGTCATGGTCATGATGTAAATCACGACGATTTGAGCATAACTGTTTTTTGTCAAATCTAAGTCGTCAAGATCTTATAACATAGTATGACGATTTAACTTGTTTTCTTGGCAGAGGGGTGATTCTTCTCAAAGGTAAGTCGTCAAGGTGTTATTACATAGTGTGACGATTTAGCAAGCAGTATTTTCAGGCATTTTAGATCTACTTCTTAAATCGTCATGCAAATTAAACAACCTTGACGATTGTTCATCTCTACACGCTGGGTCGTCATAGACCATCATTAAACCTTGACGAGTTTTGGAGAATCGTCACAATATTATGTCATTTCTTTGACGATTCTGGGACGAAGCAATTGGGTTGAGTTGATTTTCGACAAATTTAACATTGAAGTGAGTCTTCCCATAACTGTTTTGATCTTTGAGGATCATGTTTGAACATTTTCGAAAACACATCGACAAATGGTGGCGGTGGTGGGGGGTGGAATTGGAGGCGGCGGTGGTGGTTCTAATGGAGGTGGTGGTGATAATGGAAATGGAAATGGAAATGGAGATGGTGGTGGTTCTAATATTTTTCTTCCTAACCAAGATGGTGGTGGAAATGGAGATGGTGGTGGTTCTAATATTTTTGATAATCAATAATTTATTTGCTAATCCCAATTACAATCTCTAATCCTAATTATGGTGTATAAGGGGCTTTTGAGATTACTTCATTGTGACCCTATTTTGGATTCGCCTTCGCCCCCATGAAATATGGGCTCGCCCCCAAATTTGCCAGGTAATTTTGTAGGAAGATAGAACTCTATAAGAAGCACATACCACCAAAACATTAGCTTCAAATTCGTTTTCGTTTAAGTGTTATTAAAAAAAAAGTGACAATGTCAAAATAATGTCATCCTAACCATGTTATGCGATCCTTCCTCTTTATAAGAACAGATACCTAATTTCTGTCTCTTTCTACATTTCTTCATGCGTGACGTATGTGATTCTTAGTTAATCATTTAAATGTTACCAATTAGAGTTGGTTGTTTTCGCGCCACGACATCGCTAACCTTGTTTAATTATCAAATAATCATAATTGGATTTGATCGTTTTCGGGTTTAGACATCTAGCTTATTAAGTTATAACAAGTAGGGAATATGGGAACCACAATGTATATAAACTTGTATTGATATTTTTTTTCAATCCAAAAACTTGTATTGATATTGATTCTTTATTTACATGTCTTTCATTGACTTATCGGCTTTATTTTCATGTTGATAATTAAAGCCCACAATATGCCACCAATTCACGGATTGAATAATGTATTGGTAATGGTAAAGAGTAATGTTTGAAAAGAATGAAAAAGACCTTCTTAGAGCAAAACATGTGTTATGGAGTGCCAAAACATGAAGATTCGATTAGGTCCTCACCATATTTGTGGGGGCCTAAAAAAAAATCATAGCCGACATGGATTATACTACAGTCGACATGGGTTACACTAAAAGTTGACATGTCGACTGTTTGGGTCCTCACTATATTTGTGGGGGCCTAAAAAAAATCACAGTCGACATGGATTACACTACAGTTGGCATGGATTACACTAAAAATTAACATGTCGACTGTGATTTATTCTAGACCTCACAAATATGATGAATACCCAATCTAACCTTCCAAACCTACAACAATTTCCATAGTTGCGTATCAAGTGCTCCATTCTTTAATCATGAGTGCAGAAATTTTGCTATGAGAAGGCAAAATCTAAAATAAACAAAAGGTGAAAAAAGATTTGGAAATGTAAAATTTTGAAGTGTCCAGAAAAAATGTGCATAGCAAGGTAGGTAACGCCACTGAGTTTCGAAAAGAAAAGGTAACTGCCTAGCTCCGCCCCGAATTTAGCTCCTCCATAAACAAATTAGTTTAAATTTTATCTACTTAGTAGTAGGATGTGTATTAACAGATCCATTTTATTTTTATGCTATATTCCATTTGTTTAAACAAATTAATATAGCTTACATCATTCTCAGGGTAGGGGTTTACTCAAATCTGTTGCCTTATTGGCGCGCTTCATTTTCAAATTGATTATTTCACTAAGTGTGGAATGGTAACGTGTGTCCTACTAAAAAATATAATCTATTGGGAAGACTTTATAGGACTATGAGAGGTTCAATGTATGTTTCATACAATCTTGTAACATGAAAGTCTATTGTCTCTGTTCTACAAACAAATTGTATTGTCTATGCTATTTTGACTTTGTATCATTTTCTGTCTTCTTTGCATTTGTCGTGCTGCTTCTTTGTCATGGAATTGGACACTAAGAAAATATGCTTTGGTTCAAGGAGAAATTAAAGACTAAAGACAACAATCATAAGAGAATCAATTTTGCTTCATTGTTTAGACTACATGAGAGGTTAATACGGCCTTCCAAATTATTAACCATCAAATGACTCTTCTTTTTCCTTTCTTTATTTTGAAGTAGTTTACTGGTAGGGCTGTCAACAGATAGAATTCCGACGGATTTGGGGAAATCCGGTTCCGATAGGCTTAAAATCCTATAGGATTCCCTAAAATTGATAGATTATCCAACCCCGAGCAATTTGAGCTTTCTAGAACATGGCACCCGAGGTACCAAAGCAAGGCCGAATCCATCTTTGGTTCGAAGCGCTTTTTATTGGGAGGACGACTATGTCACAACAGGCTATACTCCTACTCATCTTTCATTATTGGTCCTGGAATCCAATAATCCGGGATGATGAGATACGGCGACCAAGGATCGCATTCAGTTTTAAGTCCCGCTACACCTCGTCTCTCACCCTGCAGGAACTTGAGTCAATCCGTCTCGCCTGCTGCTTAGAAGTGGATTTGAACCACTGACACAAGGATTTTCACTTAGGTAAGAGTCTCCCGATCAAAGAGCTGACGAGGGGGATGAGCGGAAGAAGGAGTCTACTGGACGCGGTTCAACTAGCAGAATTATAGTACCATTGAAAGAAGGGGCACCGTGGTCGGTGCCCACTAACAGCCATTCCTGGTTCGGCTCCAATAACGCAATTCCGGGAGGAGTCGATCTAAGGGCACTGGATCCCTTCGGACCTGGAGATGCAGAGTCAAGGCTTGACGCTTCACGCCTTAGCAAGCAGAGCAGCTACCCGGGCAAGGCATAGTGTCCCAGTTAATCAGTTCTTTTTTTTCCTTCGCTATCCCTAGCAGCATCGGGGCTCCATGGGAAGAGAAATGGATGCGATAAGAACAGGGACCAACGGGTAAAATCCGATTATGATATGTTAAGCTAATCGGATATCGGAATTTTCCGATAACTTCCGTTAACAAACAGAATTTCAAAAAAAAAAACTAAGTTACATTTTAAGCTCTGAACTTCACTATGTTCAAATTAAAAACACTCAAACACTGTCTTCAAACACCAAAAGCATAACAACAGTTCAGTTGAATCAGTTCACACATTGAAACCTAAAAGAAAGCACAAAATCAAACAAAAGAAAGTCTTCTAGTGCTAGCAGCCTAGCACTGCACTGCTGCTGCTCCTGGTTCTGCAACACTTCATTCTTCATTCACTGAACTCAGCAGTAGGGCTGTAAACACTTCATTCTTGCATGACTTGAACATTTGCATTGGCAATAACAGTATTACAACACATTCACAGAATAACATAATCAACTAATAATAACTTAACTATGAATATAAAGTAAACAGTTAAAGAATAAAAATGTTTAAATGTAATTGTTACCTTCACAAAAGAAGTCAGGCAACCAATCACCTAAGCAGAGCAATGCTTCAACACACTCTGGATCCAATGAAGTTCTGTGTGTTGTCAGAACTCTACCACCATGTGAGAACATAGATTCTGATGCCACACTAGTGACTGGAACAACCAACAAATCTTTAGCCATCTTTGCAAGAATAGGGTACTTAGGTGCATTTAGCCTCCACCAACTCAAGATGTCAAAACAGAAACTCATCCTTTGGAGAACCTTTGTTAAGCACTGGTTCTTCTAAGTACTTCTCCAACTCTGATTTCTGCACCTCAAACTCACTGTTTTGCATGATAAATTCATCATAATCAGGATCACTCTCATATGCATTGATTGAGTCCAGATTCATACTTGAGCTAGACACAGAACTTCTGCTGCCAAAGTAATTCTCATCTGCATTGAAGGTTTGTGAATCATATGCATTGAACAAAGCAGTCAACTTTGTTCTGAATTTTTTATACTCCCCTGCATACACACCTCCATATAATTGCTTATATCTAAACTCAACCCATCTTGCCTTGTACCTAGGATCCAAAACAACTCCAATGCTCATCACCAAATTACTGTCAAGCCAATATGCATCAAACTTTTCTCTCATCTTCAACCCCATCTCTCTGATATACTCATATGGATTGTTTTCCCAATCTCTTATGCATTTGTTCACCTTATACACACCATTGTAGTAAAGATTTGCAGTTGGATACTTAATCCCTGCAAACTTGGTTGAAACATCATTAAAAACCTCAAGTGCAGCACAAATAACTATCCCTTGTTGCCATTCCTCTTCACTTGGTAAGCACCAAAATTCAGAATCAGTCTCAGCTAGTCTTTCAAACCCTTTTTTCAATTCAATAGCATTCTTAAGCATAACAAAAGTTGAGTTCCATCTAGTGTCCACATCTAGACTCACTGCCTTTCCAGTCAACCTACATTGTGACAATGCCATTGCAAACCTCTCTTTCCTAGCTTGTGAAGACTTAACATACTTAACACATTCTCTAATAGATAACACAAACTTAGCAGCAACTTTCATCCCATCTAGCACAACCAAATGCAGAATGTGGTTGCTACACCTCATGTGAAACATTTCCCCATCAAGAACTAGACAATCCTTACCACCTAGCCATCTAATCAAGTTTCTCATCATAACACCATTTGCAGCATGATTATCAGCAGTTACAGCAAACAGTTTCCTATCTATGTTCCATTCAAGTGAGCAATTTTTGATACATTCTGTAAGAACTTCCCCTGTGTGTGGTGATGGCACTAGAACATAAGCTAATGTTTTTTTATTCAGGTTCCATGCATCATCTATGTAGTGGCATGTTACACAACTACATCTTTAGTGTGCTTGGCAGTCCACATGTCAGTTGTAAGACTACATCTAGAGTTCAAATTATCTAACACTACTTGCAATTCTTTTTTCTGTTCAGCATAAAACTTCATCAAATCAGATCTAGTTGTGTTCCTACATGGCATCTTAGCAGCAGGGTTCAAAGACTTACAAAACATTCTAAAGTAAAAATGTTCAACCATGTTAATAGGGTAATCATGCTTAGCAATCATTTTAACAACCCATGACCTAGTAACTGCAGAATCATACTTCCAATTAGCTAGTTTGGTTGCATGGTTACCTGCTACTTTAAGTGCAGCATCAATCTTCATCTGATCTGGCTCATTCTCTTCTCTGTCAGTGCAAATCCTTAGATGACCAGATAACCTACTAGTACCATTGCCACTTTCTGCATCAATCACCTTGTGACAGTGTTTGCAAGTTGCATCTACACCAGCATACTTCTCATGTTTCTTGTTAAACTTCAGCACAACAACCCTATCAAATTCACTCCACACTGGTGACCTTGTTTGTCTGAGCTTCTTCTTTAGAGCAGTTACAAGTGGATCCTCATCAACAGCTGCTGCTTCTTCTTCAGAGCCACTAGAGTGTGACATAGGATCATCTTGTTCTGCTCCACCTCCATGGTTTTCAATAGCTGCAGCTGATCTCCTCTTACTAGTAGTACTAACACCAACAGCTCCAACACCAGGTGTATTCCCAACAGTTGAACCTACAACACTTTCTGGTACTTGTTGTGAGGAAGATGCCATATGAATA
The DNA here is from genome assembly GCA_023529015.1 of Papaver nudicaule. Lineage (NCBI taxonomy): Eukaryota > Viridiplantae > Streptophyta > Magnoliopsida > Ranunculales > Papaveraceae > Papaver > Papaver nudicaule. The sequence continues at coordinate 52,278 of JAJJMA010032679.1, forward strand.
TCACCACTTGGTCCACTTCTAGGCAAAGGAGTTGACATTGATGGAAAGGGAATTGCTGGGCTAACAATTGATTTTGATCCTGCATTTCTTGATGATTTTTTTTTAGGCATTTTTTTCTGCAGAAAAAATAGAAAACCCAAAATTAGAAATTTAGAAACCCTAATTACATGCAAATACAGAAAACCCAAATTCAGTAACATCTAAACAACATACATAAACGGAAAGTCGATTAGGATCCCAATCAAAAATCGATTTGAAAATTAGAAACCCTAGTTTAAGGTGCATAGAAGAAAAGAAGAAGAACCAAAGAGAGGAAGAGAAGAACAAAGATTCAATACCTTCTCACTCTCAGTCTCAGAGATTGATTTGAAGAGAAGAAGAAGAATCAGAGATGGAAGAAGTCGCACTCGCAGACGAGAGGAAGAGAAGAAAGAAAGTGAAAAGAGGAGGAGAGGAGTCGAGTTTAGTTTATATACTTAGGGCTGGGTGATGGAAATTACTAGTACATCCCTACCCTTATCGGAATCGGATGTTAACCTAACGGATTTGGCCTAATCCGTTGCCATTAGGTTAAGAGGCAAAAATCCGTTAACTTAGACATATCGGATTCCGATATCCGATATAGCGGATAATAACCAATCGGATGTCTAATATTCGGAATCGGATGTCGGATTTCGGACTATTATTGACAGCCCTATTTACTGGTCTGGTTATTAGCTTGACAAAGTAGATTTTCTCACTATTTGTTGAATGCTATCAGTTTAGTTTACCTGTGCATACAAGCAAACTCAGTGAGCACAAAAAAATAATAATCATGGTAACCTTTTGTTGACATTTTTGATCCAATGTACGATAAAAATAAAATTACTGAGTATAACACATTTTAGTCGGTAAGATTACTTCTATTCTTATCGTGTCTGTAGGGCCCGTTGTTAAATGCCATTTCATGATCATTTTTTATGTATGATTGTCTTTTTTTTCTTCTTTTTGATTGAAAAGGGCTAAGATTTTTATTGATTAAAAAGAGTAAATGAAAAACATTACAATTTGGGACAAAGTCAAGCCTTGATCACACTTACATTAGTAATTACTCAGTATCTGCAACTGCCTCCCAGCTAATGACCAAGTTCCTAAAGGTGTATCACCTAAACCGCCCAAAAATGGATCCCCATTTGAAAACTGCACTCTTGTCTATAATTATTATGGTATCCAAATCCTTCCCTCTTTTCTTACCCATCTGAAAAATGGGGAAAATGGATCCCCATTTTCACGGATGATTGTCACTGACTGTTTTTCGTTAACTGCTTTTTATGTTTTTGTCGCCGTCATAACCGTTATAAGTTGCCCAATAGACTTGAGAATCTTTAGATGACATCTTGTTGATGCCAGCTTAAGTATATATTTATTGGTTGAATTATAAATGCTAAATTTCCACTATATTTATTGGTTGAATTATATTGGCCGGTTCGCCTTGAGCACGACCTTAGTGAGGTGTGATACGGTATCTAATACATTATTATCTTCTTTACTAACCATGCCACGGGACCACAAACCACTTGCCAACCAAATCATAGTGACGGATAATGACGTTCGCTCGGCTGCAACTATAAAAACCGGGTAAACCCGCATTTTTACAAACATCTCGTTTCCGTTATTTCTCCTTTTGAAACCAACGAAAAGGCGAGATTACACGAATTCTCCGATTTTTCTCTTTTTCTTTTATAGGATTTAATATAATAAAGGAGTGATATAATCAGTGGAGATTTTCCCTTTTTGGATATTGTGAATGGAAGCGAACGAGACTACGGATTCGATTGTCCATCATGTTGAAACTATCGAAAACAGGTGAGAAATGCATAACCAGTATTTTGAGAAATGATGAAATTATGACCTAGATTTTGTTTATTTTACAGGAGTTTCAAGCTCTCGGAATCTACTGTCTGATTAGTAATCCTGTTTGTCAAGCTTTTCGAATTTGTTTTTATTTGTTAGTTATTTAAGCTAGAGAGATTTGAGTGTGTGAAAGAGGAAGAAGAGATGGATTGTTGGCTAATGGGATTTAAGGGGACTCCGATGAAAACACGAGCTGGTTTGCGAACAAAGCAGGCGGGACGAAGCTCGTACAGACGTAGTTAGGGGATGGTAGAGTGTTGATTTGTTTGCATTGTAATTCTTGTTTATTGTGTGAAGCCTTATTATCTCGAATACAACAGATATATGGAGACTACTGCAGTTAGGCAACTATTGAGGAGTATTTGCCTTGATTTGCGGTGGGAATATGCAGTGTTTTGGCGGTTCAAACCCCAGAACCGCGGGTAAGTTGATCTCAGCCAATACTTTCTCGATTTCCCATTTCACTTAAATCCCACTATACAATGTTTACTCCAAAAGAAAAATGGGCTCAGTTATGTACTTGCTTTTCTTTTTCTATAACCTTAACTTAACAAGAGGACTTTGATAGGTTGTTAGATCTATTGGAAGCATAAATCTGTCCATCTACAAGAGATTTTTTCTGTCACATACTAGTGTAGATTTAAGAAATTACAACAAATGGACTGATCAAGTGCATTTGTTGTGAGTAGACGATAAGGCATAACAAATAATACATATCTCATAAGAAGATAAAAAGTAAAATGCACAACATAGAAGTAAAGAGCTCGGATACTTCTGGAAAGCTCCTCCATAATGAGTCATTTTCACTTGGTTTCAAAAAATATGGAGAAACACAGTGCATCACTGAGACAAACTAGGAAAAACTGTAGATTTGCAAGTCATGTTCATATTAGGATCCTTGTGTTCACATCATCCTACTTCCACTTTACTACTATCATTTCTGCACAAAGCCATGTGTGTGCCCGGTGAATATGAGTTAATGTTTATTTTGGATTGTCTGAGCGTGTTGCAGTCATGAGGGTAGAGACAATTAGGGTTGCAGAAAAAGAAAAAGAAAATCATTTCAGCAGTTAGCCATTTTCTCTTTATTGCTCTTTCATTTGGTTGTTTAAGCTATGAGACAACCTTTATCAGAGAGTTGCATATGACTTCTTGCATAGAATTTCAACACACACAAATTTCTTGTTCTGAATTACAAAGAGGGGTCATTAGTAAAGTTACCGTTCATGGTAGGAAGCTAAATATCGTCCAATAAGTAGCCAGACCATGAAGATTTTTTCATCCCATGGTCTTATTTTGTAGATGAATTATAACCTTTGCATAAATGGTTCCTGCATTTTTGGCATCTCTTTCTATATTAATGTTTGTGCCTTTTCAGGTTTTTAGCCTGGGAGGATGGGTATTGTGATTATCTTTGTACAAGAGCTTCTGCTGAGTCTAAGTCCAGAAATGTTGGCTGCGGTCAGGAAGGATGGATGGCTTCTTCTTCTTGCTGTGATGTTAGTATAGATAGTAGAAGCGGTGATGGATATACAGTTGGTGCAGCAGTAGCAAGTATGGCTTGTCTCATGTACTCGCTAGGCGAGGGGTATGTTTACTTCTTCCATTTCAATATGTTCGGCCACATTTGGTTTTGTATGCAAACCCAATATGAAATCAACGCTAAACTACAAAGAAGCCAACAAGGTGTATTCCAGGTCAATGAATATCAACATAAAACTAACATGAAACTGTATAGAAGCCTCCATGAGGGACTTCCCTCTAGGAATCTTACACAAAATGATCCAAGGAGTAGTTGTCTAATAAATTATCAAAGAAGCACGGTAGGTGCCCTTCGGGTCTTAATTCCAACAGTAGTTCATTTGTTTTACATGCCATGACAACTGTTGTTTGCTTAAGTTCAATGGGTGACATAATTACTGAGATTGTTGTACTTTTAAGTTCCCAAACGTTCTAACACACCCGGGATTCTGATTTGAATCACAAATTGCATGGTAGGATATCCTGAAGGATTCTGCTTGTTTGTTTGGCTAGATGGCAATGATTTCTATAAGATTGCATTAATTGAAGTTTATGCTTATGTATATATCCACACTATTCTAACATGTAGGACTGTCGGGAGAGTGGCATCTACAGAAAATCATTGCTGGGTTTTCTCGGATGACTTTGACGAGAACATGTTTACTGAGGTTAGTGGCACCAAATTGATTTGAGATGATCGTTATTGTTATATATTTAACGCTTTTTCAAACATCAATGCACTATTCTCAATATGCAGTATCCGGAAGAATGGCAACTCCAGTTCGCTGTAGGTATCAAGGTAAGAGATATCTGCCCCAAGATTTACATATGAATGCATGATGAGTTCTGATTTTTTAACGTTATATGCTGATCTTTTAGATACTGTCTACCGATGTTGCAGACAATTTTGCTTGTACCTGTAGCTCCACTTGGGGTTGTGCAGCTTGGCTCACTAGAAAAGGTGTGATTTTTATCTTTGTACACTTGCAACAGTTTCGTATCTGAGGTCAGAGTGGTAGTAGTTGCATGGCTATTTTTCTACATCGAAGAATCCATGTTTATACTGCAATTGAGGGTTACAGTGTCCTGTCCTTCCCTTTTCTTCATTACGAGATTGCTATCAACAGGCGCAGCAGATAACATACATATCTCTCTGATGAAAAAAATTACTTGAAAAGCATACTACATAGACATACAATTATAACTCATCAAATGAATAAACTTAATGTTGCAAAAGTATTACTGCATATAAGTACACCATTGCATATAATTTACTTTATTTAGTATGAGATAAACTAATAAGCTCGATCGTATTTTTTGTTTGGGTTCAACTGTATTAAACTTTCCTCCCAATCTAGTAATTATGTTCGTAATTTTTAATGGTTAATATACTGCAGTTTTTATGTGTTTTAATGGCCGGCCTCTTTTGGTAGTAATTAATTTCCAAGAGTCCTTTTCTTCAGGGTTCAACTGATGTCATGCTGTGCAGTTTGTCGTAAGCTTACCTTTCATTTTTTTGTATTACAACACCAGGTCAAAAAAGATACGAAGATAGTAGCAGATATCAAACATATGTTCAACACTCTTCATCTCGATACAGACATGTGTATGCCTTCAATCTTGAGTAACGATCACCAAGGTCAATCAACATTCTCACCGAGGTCCCTAGTGAAGAAAATTGAACCCTCGGATGTTACCACTGACTTTATAAATCCAATCCCGTCTGTACCAGTGGTGAAAAGAGATCACGCGACACTTGATTATGTTCAAATATCAAAGGACAGTGTATCAACCGTAAATCCTGACATTAGATCCCAGCTCACTGAACAAGATAGCCTTCTCATGTACGCAAACAGTGCTGGTATGAGTGGAACTGCGGGTGGTGATTTTTCCCCGGATCTCTCTGCAGTATCATTTTCACAGTGCCAGCCTTCATACGTCAGTCATCTGCAGTTGAGTGATATATCAAACTTCCTTCTTCAAGAGGAAGTATCAGTATCTTCTCCAAGTAATCACACCAGTCTTGGATTTGATTTTGACACTGACATGAATATGAATCTGTGGTCTTCCAGTGAATTGATAGATCTACCATTTGGCGAGGAGATATATAATGATTACGAAAGTGTATGTGGCATTTTAACCTTTCCCACTGAACATGAGCTAACCAGTGCATTTGTTCCACCTATCGAAGAATGGTGCAATGAATATGTGACTGAGGCCAGTATTGTTGATGAAGTATGTAGCATTTCAGGTTTGTTCTGTCATACAAGTTTCATTGGGGGTTTTGAATCGCCCATCAGGGAATTCAATGGATTCTCCGATGATATAATCACTGAAGATCTTTTGGATGCAGTGGTTGCCAGCGCACTAACTGTCTCAAGTGATACTGCATCTGGTAGAGTTAACAGTGTTAGATCCTCAACTACTTCATGTGGATTGTCAAGTTCTTCTCGCCAAACCCAGGGTAAACCTCAACCTGATCACCTGGTAGGAGATTCGGGTCAGTGCGGTTGTGAAATAACTTCATTTGCGGACGACCAAAAAGTTCCTGAAAGTTGTGTATTTGAATATTCATTGAAGAGTGCAGTAACCGTACAGATTGATGAAATGCAGAATAAAAAATTACACTCAAAGGGGGGAAGCAAACCACCTGTTAATGGCAAAAGAAAGTCCAAAGTCGGGGATATTAAAAAGCATAGGCCCCGGGACAGACAGATGATCCAAGATCGCGTGAGAGAGCTACGAGAACTTGTCCCAAATGGTGCAAAGGTAAAATACTCAAATTTTTTTTTTTTTTTTATCAATATTTTGGATAAGGTGGTACTGATTCTTGATCTACTTCCGCGTTGATACAGTGCAGTATTGATTCTTTATTAGATCGAACCGCAAAGCACATGCTCTACTTAAGAAATGTTACCAGCCAAGCTAAGAAGGTGAAGCAGCACGTGAATCGCAAGGTGCTTTAGGAAATTTCCTTATTCAATTAGGCAATTAATAAAGTACGTACTTATAAGTTTACATAATAGATCAATGAAGCAAAACTGCAAGAAACATGAGGTATCATATGCACACATGCATTAATAGCTTGAATAGTATGTAACTGAGTATTTTCTTTACTAACACAGTTTATACAGGTTGATGGCAGGAAAAACTCAGAATCATCTGAAACTCCAAGTCACCATAATACCAGAGACCGGAGATTTGAGCTGGGTCACCAACTCGGTGCCTGCCCAGTCATTATTGAAGACCTTGATCACCCACGGCAGATGCTTATAGAGGTTCTTTCTCTACTTACTTAGGAACATGTTTTTTCCCAAAAAAAGAACTATCCTGATTTCCTGAAATTGTGATTATTCTGGTACCAGGCATGATGTCATACAATCCTTTAGCACTTTGCGGGGGTTCTGACATTTATTATGGTATATCCAGAAACTTATGCGAGTCCAACTTTTCAAAAACATGCAATTCACAAAACCTACTTCTACAGGTGCTATGCGAAGATTATAAACTTTTCCTAGAAATTGCCCAGGTCCTCCGGAATTCAGACCTGACCATCTTAAAAGGTGTAACAGAAGAACGTTCCAACAAGATGTTGGCCCACTTTGTCGTTGAGGTATTAGAAAGACTTGGACCATTGAGTGTAACTGACTTCTTTTTTGTCCTTAATTCTTCCTCACTCTTATCCACAAGCCATTTGATTATCTGTAAGAGTAACATTATGGTGTTCCTGCAGGTTTCCACTGGCTTCAACAGGATGGATATATTCTGGCCCCTGATGAGCTTATTGAAGCTATGCAATCCGGCTCCTACTGTTTACTGATATTTTTCTTTATTCGTCCTGGAGATCAGGATATTATGGTATTGGATATTTCATTTTTACGGGTTTTTTTAAATAGGAGGACTTAGATGTAGACCCTGGATTATATTTTTGATCTTATCTAGTTTATCATGGATGGCAATGAATTTGTATGTGAATTATTGAAAAACATGGAACATAATATAATGGATTTATGTTGTTCTATGGGTGTATTTCTTGGAAGCTAGTCAAAAAGATAGTGAAGTAGTTCAGTGAGGTTGAGAGTTGATAAAATCCCTGAAATCATATTTACAGAAAGGCTTGATAGTAGCATTCGACTTTTCGCTCCTCTTTCCCAGGCAACTGTCAGGTCCTGCATCCTCTGCAAGTTCACGCAAGATAGTTGGAGATTCTAACAAAAGGTACAGAAACTGAACTTAATAGTCTTCTTATAGTTTACATCTCCGTCTTAACTAAATATGCTTAAGCATGAGTAGCTTATTCAAATAGATGAGCTGCACATTTTAAGTGAAAATGGCATTATTGGTTGCAGTTATGCTGATAAGTGCCATTATCGTCGGAATGTTTGGTGTCCTGGATTTTCCCACATATCTTCTGTTGGAACATTTGGTTTATTGCAGTGAAATCTTTCATGGTCAAACCTCAATGACTCATGGTTGCCATCACCAATCACCACGTTTTCCTTTATTAATAAAGGTAATCTGTAAACTTGAGCTGCACGACTTCCGTTTTACTAGACCAATCAAGCTACTGCTCCAGCTGGATTTTCCTTGGCTGTGATTACAAGGTTCGGAATCAACCCTCGCCTTTAAGTACCACTCCAGACTGTTTCCAGAGAGACTGCATAGATGAAGGGTTGCCAAATCGTCAGAGAACCCATGGGATGGTGACCAGAAAATATTCTCTCTTGTGATGCTTAATAGGAAAAGCTAGGAAATAATAACTTGCATTTTTCTTTGTTTGCAAGATGTGATTTATCGACGAAAATAGAGAGTTAAATGTTCCCACAAGGACAGGTTTCTTTGGAAAAGCTGAATTCAAGTACACTGTTAATGCAACGGTAATGGCTGGATTCATTTTCGATTTTTCTATGGATAAACGTGCACAACCACTGTCTTGGTTTCACTTTTGTCTGCTCTAGTAAAAAATATTCAATATTTGGGTTCGTGAGAAATGTTAAAAGTTAAGAGTTGATACATGAGTGCTGTATCAATCTTCAAATTTTCAGTCTTATCCTAACAACTCTGGAGTTGTGACACCAACAATTAACGAAATGCACGAGCAGGTAAACAATGTTATCAGCGTGACAAGCAACATGCATAGAGAACCCTAGTTTCCAAAGCCAGATGCCGCCCATTCAGTTTCCATTATTAACTTCCTTTTTAAAAACCTACAATTACGACCTAAATACCACCATAAAAGCAAGCCGGCAGGAGTTCATATTTCATAACACTTCCCTGGCTCTCTCTCTTCAAGTTCTTGATTGTTTAGACAGAGACAGAGATGGGGAGCAAGACGAATGTTGGTTTGAGCAACTATTTTCAGATGCCATTGCATTATCCAAGGTACAACAGGAAAGATTATGAAGACATGCCGGAGTGGAAGCTTGACAGATTGTTGATGGAATATGGTTTACCAGCCATGGGCGACTTAGCTTACAAGAGAGAATATGCAATGGGGGCTTTCCTCTGGCCTGATATGGTCCCTACATCTTGCCCTAAGTTCACTACTACTACAATCAAATCTTCCCCACCAACACCATCGGTTTTTGGAAAGTGCTTCTTCTTTGGGGTAGGTCTCTCTCCGAAGAAAAAGAAAACTGAATATTTCTCTTCTGCTTGATAAGAGGGGAAAAAAAATGTTTTCAAGTTTTACCGAGTCCTAGACTCCTAGTACTTTATTTTACTGAACCTATTAGTCTTTTCTGTACTTGCTGAAACCACCCCCAGATTAACATTATCATTATCACCGTCATTCGTAATTATGTTATTATAAGATCTTGCTTTTGGACTTTTGGTACTGCAATTGTTCATCTAGAACCGCAAAGCATTATCACCGTCTCCTTTGCTAACCCTTTCCTTACCGCTCCCCCCACATCACAGGGATATGACAAACCCTGTAGTGGTGATATCGTTAAGAAAATACCCATTTCTGTACCTCTAGATGAGACTCGGTATGTAGGTGGAAATTAAATCTAAATCTCCGATCAAATTCCCTGATGGGTGGCAATCCAACAAATTAATATGCTCTGCAAATGATTGCAGGGGACATGAGTTCACCGTTCAAGTATTGCACAATCGAGCTCAATTAATGTAGCTCCCGGATTTTGTCAAAATAATTGTGGTTGGTTATCATGGGATTTCGAGTTTCACTTCGATTTGTAGTTAATTTATGATTTAGGAAGTACTAATTAGACTTTGTATAAGGTCAGACCTGATGTAGATCATTTTCAGAGCAAAAACAAAACATCAACCATTCCACAAGTTCTGAATTCCAAGTTCTCTGCAACTTCCTGTGAAAACTGACAATTCTCCAAAATCTAAACTTTTGATTAATAAACTTTCTATTCAGTTTCCTACATTTTCATCCTTATAAGAGCTCAACTGAAAAACCTGCTAACAAATACAAACCATCTTAAATTCTGCGTTGAGAGACAAATTGGAATAGCTGGGCACCAATGGGCAATACAGTGCGAGTGGATACTGTGTACTGCATCAGACAGTAAGTGTCCTGTGTGCACCAATGGGCACAATAGGGTGTGAGTGGATACTGGGTACCGCATTGGCCAGCAAGAGACCTGTGTAGATATGTATTTACAAAAAGCGTCGACCCCCAGACCCAGACCTCCAAGTTGACCGCTTGACTAAAAATGGCAGTTACTGCAGCCGCCTTCTTGTACGCCTAGCAATAGCGTCAATCGGGACCTCATCTTTGACAGTATTGAGGCCGATGTTGCTGCTGTTTGCATGCCTTTTATTGCTAGGTTGGCGTGACTCATCATCGACAACTGCAATCGTCTCCAACAGCTCTGACAGTATAGAGGGACAACTCTCCTCCAGATAAGCAAACCCTTCAGACTGCATCACCGCTGCACATGAGACACCAAATGTGTAAGGGCAGGACAGTTTCAACCAAACACCTAAGGAACACTTGCTACTCATCACATAGACATAAACAGAACTCCCCTAAAAGTGCCCCTTCATGAGCATTTACATAATGCTCACCCTTTCAGTATACCTCTTAAACAAACTAAAACTGCATTATATAATCTACCTGGATAATATCCATCTATCATGAGCTCACGACTACATTCAAAACACAAAAGAAAGGGATTAACAGAAATTGTATTTGACAGTCGATTTACCTTTCTGATAAACCAGGTATGCTAAAGCAGTGTGCCTTTATAGACAATCAGTAGACAACAGATACATATCATACAGGTTGAGGTATTATAAATAACCTAAATGGACAGTCCTTTCTGATTACAATCAACACTTACCTCCTAAATTTCCTGGCTTAGCTGCATATTTGAGACAAACAGTTTTGAGCTGTGAGCAATGGTGCTGTTCAGCTAGGGCCATTGTTGTTGCAACCGTGTCAGTCGTAACTGCTTCACATAATTTTGCCTCACACAAGAATTTCAACCGATCTAGACCAAATCGATCTGATGCAGCTAAAAGATGCTGCACCATTACAGTTGAAGTGCAGGAAGAGTCGGAGCCAGAAACTTCATTTGCATCAGGAAGCTCATCTGAGTACATAAACAGAAGCATAGCCTGCAACGCAACATGTAAAGTTAAACATCATAGGAGTAAATTAAGAACATGAAATGCATTCATTTTCACAAGCATGAGAAACAGAGAAAACACAGTATCCCGCAATTGAGTTTTTTGTACATTTTAGTCACACAGACTGAACTCATATACTCGTATAAAATCAGTGTGTCGAAGGTGCAAGAAACAGCATCAATTTCAAGTAATGAGATGCCAAACGTAGTACCTTAAAGACTGAGGGCTCAACATCCTCCATGACTACTTTATCCATGTTTGGGTCTCCAATCAATCCAAAAAATTGGGCTCTAAAAACAGGAGATCGAGCAGCAAGCACCAGCTTATGTGCTTTAAATGTTTCCTCACCAACCTCAAATGTAACATCAGTAGCGGTACCTGATTTCAGCAAAACCTTGAGACTCTGACCCATATCTGATGGAGGAACAGTAACACTACAACGTTTTGGCCCTTCAGTACGACTTCTGACGACACCCACGGTGCAATGCATTGCGAGACAGTCATCCTTGAGAAAATCAGAGCATTCAAGAGTTGACCTTTTAAAGAATCGCTTATATCCCCTGTAATTAATCCATCCAGAAACATCAATTACATACATTTTTCTACCAATTCATGATGAGAGTAAATAACAGAAATCAGTATAGGATGTGACCAAGTGAGTGCCCACCAAAACACAAAAGCACTCCACAAGTATAATCGTGCTCAGTTTTCCGATTTCAAAGTAACAACATTCTGCATTCAATGATCACGAACTAATTTTTACCTCCAACATAAAATTCACCTAGAAACTTTAGGGTCTAAGAAAATGTGTGAGATAGTCAATTATCAGCTACTCATACACAACTCAGAATAAGTAACAGGTACAATATGACCTGAACTTAATCATAAAAAATAGTTCAATAAAAAGGTATCCAAAATTAATAAAAGTGTAGAAGAACCCTACAGCAGATTTCAATCTTTCATATAAATTCAAAATACAATGATAGTTTCGACCATCTTGTTCTAAATTCCAACGCGGTGTAGTATAATTTTTCAATAATGCATTTCTATTTAAAATATTTACCACTACTACTTTCTATTGTATAAAGGTTGTTGCGAGTATTGTGTTTCTTTTCCTATAATTTTCTATTCTACACTAGTATACTACTGTTTTTTTGATCGACCTTAGAGTCAGTTATATGTAAATTTTTTATTTTGCTCAAGACAATAATCGAAAGATTTTCTACGAGTACTTCGGATTTTACCCTGACACTCAATATTTCTAAGTGCTATAGTTCAAAAAATTCAAACCAAATCTTCGACCCGTTTGTTTCTGTTTACTCCATTAATTTATAGTCATTATATGATTAGCTTCATCAGAACACCTACAAGTCTTTGCTCAAGTACCTCTATAAGACATTAAAGCCACCATTGTATGGTCAGAAAAATAAACTACTTCTTTCGCGGGAACTGGGTAGACTAAGAATTTCAATATTTCATCTTAATTTACCACTCCTTTTCACCCCTAAACCCTAATTCAAGAAACCAAACCAAAGGACAATTCAATTCACTTTCTCTTACTTATTCACAGTAGCATATTCAAGAAAATCCTTAACAAGCTTAGCACCTAAAAAGAATCAAAAGTGGAATGCTTTAAACAGGATAGAAAACTAACCACATGCTTCCTCGGTATTTCAACGTATACGGACCGCTTTCTAGTGCACGATCAAAATGACTATGAACTTTATGTTTCCCTTTACCACTTTGATCCAATAACGTCAATTCAAACAATGCCCTAACATCAGTACCCTCACTAGCTAACGCGATAAACACCGACACATAAACCGAACTGTCTTCAGGATTCTTGCCATCTGGGTAGAAATAGATTGCCCATTCATAACCACCCACAGTAAATGTATCACTTTGTATGTATTTACCAGTACCCATCCCTTTAGCTAGAGAATACCCTTTTATCAGATACTCATGGGAACCATTCACTGTTTCGTTGATTGATTTCGACGACGATGGTGATGTTTCTTGATTTGAATTTAACGATCTTGGTTTCGTTTCTGCTCTGTCGGTATCTAAAATCGCCGGGGTGACATTTGGAGAAGCCATTATCCCCAAATCTGATCAAGAAATTCAAGAAATTTGATGCCCTAATTTTCGAATTTGAGGAAACCCTAAATACATGAACTTTCAGGGCAGAGTCGAGAGAAGAGAGAGAAGAAGGAGAAATGTAACTGCTAATCGGTGTGTGTTTTAACTTTTAATGTGTCGAGGGTCAAAAAGGCCATGCCGGCCTTGGACTGGTCCAACCAAACCTGTATAACAATCCTAACTTGTATAAGCCGGTCAAATTCTGGCCTAACCTGGCTCACCAATCTTTGTCAAAAACATGAGTTTGCCTGCTATGTGGCCGGCAGTGCTACAGGAACACCGGATTTAAACACCGGGTTCCAACACCGCTATGTGGCACTTCCATCCACCGTTCATTCCCACCCCACCCGACCCCACCCAAGATCAGCAGCCCCCCCCCCGTGTGACACATAGCGGTGTCGGATTTTTGGTGTTTAAATCCGGTGTCTATAAAGTATTTTCGCTATGTGGCCAAGCAAATGTGTTTCTTCGGCCTCCACTACGGAAAATCGACAAATTTTAATTAATAGAAAATATTATCAAAACTCATTAATGAGATTTCCTAGTAATTAAAAATTATGTGTGAGTGTATTTGGTGGGACCTGTGTATCTTTTTATATCTTGGTGGGACCTATATATATCACAACCACAAATCTAATGGTGACAAATCTTTCATCAAACCTGCTATCGGTCACGACATATTTTAGCCATTGGATCTGATTTCAAGATTTTCCTTTCTAAAACCGGTTGTGTGCCTATCATTGTTATTTTAAAATACTTTTGGTGGGACCCTGTGTAAAGAAAATGTTCCCTCCGATCCACATTTTAGTCGAAGGGTTAGAGGTTTTTACGCAAATTAAAAATAGACTAATTTTTTCTCCTAGTTTTTAGCATATAGATTACACTGGAAATTTCAAATATGCACTCCTTTAACTCCAGGTCGGTGTTTATCCAATATGAGTTTTAAGTTACTCACCTAGCTCACTAAAGATATATTGTCAACCAAGGTTGCGTGACTCGTACAATTCGAGTCACTTTTTCCTGCCGCCAGGGCCGGTCCTGGGCAGGTGCGAAAGGTGCACCGCACAGGGCCCATCTCAGTCAAAGGGCCTTTTCTAGCCGAATCAAATACCCTCACTAACCCACTTAGCTTGTGTACAACCCATAATTATTTTGTAAGCCCATAAATGAAGCCTCGAATGGCACAGACAACTTAATCCTTTTCATCTTTTCAAAAAAATGTCTGGAAGGGGATCAATGTCAAGACCTCTAGAAAGTAACTAGATCTTCGATCCGCTGAACCAGTATTCAGATTTTGATGTACAGGGGGTTAGTCCTCGAGGGAGTTGGGGGAGTTGAGTGTAGTTCATTTTAACCCGTTAGTCGTGGGGGAGTTGGATAGAGTCTCTCAAAATCCCCGTTAGTCGTGGGAGTGTTTAGAAGAGTCTCCCAAACTCCCTAGAAAACCCTTGTTAGTCGTGGGGGAGTTTGAAAGAAACTCTTGAACTCCCTGTTAGTGGTAAAACCCTAAAATTCTAGGGAGTTGATTGCTTTGGGGAGTTCAGGGGAGTTTAAAGAGTATTTTTGCCTAGCTACAAATCTCTCAAAAGAGTAGATATTTGGTCAGAGAAAAAAAGAAGAGGAGAAACCGAGAAAGAAGCAAACGCTTCAGGTATGTATGGCTTTTCATTTTCTTCAAGATCTATCTTTTGCTATTGATCTCTTGTTTGTTGGTTGGTTTGATGATCTTTGATTTTTGTTTTGTCGGTTTGATGATCTTGTTTCTTGGTTTGATTATTTTTTCGTTGGTTTGATTGTTTTTTTGTTGGTTTGATTAGTACACTTCTAGAATAGTATAATGGAAGAAACCCCAAAACAAGCTTACTGTTAGTATAGCTTACAGTTTGTACTTTGTAGTATTTGGACTGAGATGGTATCCGAACAGTTTTTACATTTTAAGAAAGTCGCAAACTTGTCCCCTCAAAGCTTACCTGTGGATCGAAACATTGACAGTCATTATATGCTTCTTGACTGTACATATGATCTTCAACATCTCCTCAGGTTCATCATTGTGCAGCATGTGAATGAGACGAGCAACTGAACTTTGCCCCTTCTTGAAATCTTCCTCATCGAGCTCGACAGGAGTTCCATCCAAATCCTTTAGAAGCCCCTTTATCAATTCAAACAATGCATCAACTTTATCATCAGTTGAAATATTAGTCCAATTATTATAGAAGAATCAGGGAAACCTTCTTCTATTTTTGTATTAATGTTGCATGCGTAGAAGTAGAAGTCGGTAATTGATTGTTGTTGTTGTCTCCTGTCTTAATCTTTTGTGTGTTTTCAGGACAAAGTAGTACTGGTGATGTTACGTTTTATAACATTGTGCAGCAAAAGCAAACCCATAAATGAAAACGAAATGGTGATGCATAAAATATTCATGTCACATCTTGTAGTTCACTAGCTAAAATCTATAGTTAAACTGCTTGATGCATGATTAGTATAGTATGTATCAATAATGGGGCTTTAATTTTTCTCGTTTTGGTTTGTTTTATACATGTTCAGTCAGTAGTGATATGCAAGTCTTGTTCTTCATGATGCTTTGTATGATAGTATCTCCATCAAGTATATTTTATTAGTCACACACACACAAACACACTCTAGGAAAGGAACCAAACAACCATTTATCAATCCTTGTTATGTTGTTTCATACTCTCTTACAGGTTTAGAAGCCACTCGGTCATCTGACCTCAAACTCTCTGAAACTCCGAACCGGAAATACGTAAAGAACCGACAAATACAGACAATGTCGCTAATAGGTTAAATCCTTGCAGATGTATGGTAGACTAGATAGTTTTTAGTGTTGCATTCCTTGTAGGAGTAGGAGTATGAGTAAGACTTACAGGTATCCTGAAAGTCCAGCAAGACTAGGAGTAGCTGTAATGTTACTTTTAAGTGGCAGACTTCAAATCTAGCCTTGCCAGTTTTCATCTTTACATTGTAGAGGTAAGCACTGATTTAACATCAGATGATGCTATTGGTTCTTTTTTATTTTTGCATCTCTCATTGTCGTCAGTCACATTGGAATTCTGATTGTCATACACCAGATGGTGTAGATAGAATGCACCTTTATTTGTTTTTTTTTTTTATGTTGGCTTCTGACTCTGTGTTATTTTTTTTAATGTTGCCTTATGACTCTGTGCAGTGTCAAGTTAATCTCTCCTTAAGTTATTAGTCTGTCTTTAACTTGATTTTGGTTCTGATACATAATGGTAATTAATCTGTGCAATTGTATGCTTGCATCCATTGTAGCTGTCGTTTTGCATTTCACTATAGAGATACAAAGTTTTCTCTAGCACTGCTTGATCTAGCAGCACCACGGTCACCTAGCCCAGACTCTACCATAGTATATACGATTTATAGTCATCCTTTCTAGCTTTCTGATGTTATATTTGTCACGCCATAGAATGGACAATTCTAGCCAACCTGCTGACAACAAGAAGAAGAAAAAGAATGTTAAGAAGAATAAGGATACGGATACGGATACGACTCCGAATTACAATCAATGGACAAAACAAGAGACTGAAAAATTGTTGGAACTGTTATAGAAGCTACACTTGAGAAACGGAAAGACATGAATGGGTGTTTTCCTAAAAGAGTAGTGGAGGAGAAAATACAGCCAAAACTTAACCAGGCATGTGATTGTAACAAATCTTATGAGAACTTTAAAGGGAAATATAGATGGTTCAATACTAGATTTGGTCAGTACCAGGATTTGTTTAAATCTTGTACTTCTGGATTTGGTTGGAGTGACAGTCAGAAGATGATTACAGGAACCGATGAGATGTGGAATAATTACTTTGAGGTATATGTGTGTTATTTGTTGACTACAGATTCTAATGGCTTACTTTTACTAATTTATGCAGAGTTCTAATTTATGGTTTATCTTTTTCTTTGTGTTAACAGAGCCATCCAAAACGAACTAACCTAAGGGACCAAAATTGTGGAGGGTAAGGCACCCTCGGGACACGTGTCCAGACCAGGAAGACTTTGCCCAACCCAAAGGTATCTTGGTCTTGCTTCGGATAAGTCTGCAGAGTCAACTCGAACAAAAATCTCGGCGAGAGAAGGCTCGTGCAGGTAGTTCAAGGGAAAGGACATGAAGCCATCTTCGGAGAAGAACCTGCCGAAGGAACCGCCTTACTCGACAAACTCAGACATCTCCATGATTGAGCAGTTTTTCTTATTAGCTGTAAACCACCTCTGACTCGGCCTATATAAGGCGAGCTCGAGATCCTTTGTAGAGGTTGGATTTTTGGTGTAACCTAAGTCGTGAGAGTGAGATTAGGTTAGTTTCTCCTCAAGCTTCTAAGGATCATATCCATGTACTAGTTAGAATGAAATGCAATTTATAGTTATGCTCTTATCATTTATCGTTTCTTATACCAGTTAGCTTCAGTCTCGTTCTTATTCTCTTCGTACTCATGTATGAATGTATGATTGCTTCTATGACCATAGTTCGATTAATAGATCTGATGGCGGGTATGAAGTGCTTATGCAGATTTCATACTCACATAGTTTGGCGCTAGAAACAGGGACTGATTAACACAACTTAGGGTTTGCCTGTGATTTATGGTTTTCAAATTCTTTGGGAAAACTTTTTCTAGGTTATTTTTCCCCCTCAAATTTGTCTTTAAACTTTATATTTTTAGCTCCACCACTTTGGGTGTCTAAAGATCTTAAAAGCTTTATTGTGCTCAAGGGTTTTTTGAGTACATCATCAATATAAGATCAATGCCTCTTCAAGGAATTCAAGCTTTGAAACGCAGAGATTCAATCAGGCACAAAATGCATTTCTCGGTGAGACATCACCAAAAAACAGTACAAAATAGGGTTTTGACAAAAAAGGAAATAATCCAAACGGCCCTACAAACACAATATGGTTAGAGGCATCGTACACATCCGACCACTAGGACACAATGACAACTGTGGACCTCACTTGTTGGCTGCATCTTGTAGGGTCGCTTGCACAAGAAGAAGACGCCAAAGAAGATCATCAAAATGAATTTGCAGGATGAAAACCCGATGCAAAGTGCCCATTGCAACTCAATGGTTCATTCGAGAAAAAGTATCAGCTCGCGAAATAGCATCACTGGAAGGATTCACAAGAGAGACGGTGATGGAAAGGAGATAATGATTGTTGTTGAGGCAAGGAAATTCGAGCCATGGCAGTTGGAGCCAATATTTTATTCAACATATGACCTTCCCGAGGACGGCCCGAGCAACACTCCCCTAGTGATAACTGTAAACATAAATGGAGTGTCATTGCCAAAGATATTGATTGATCCAGGGAGCTCTGTAGACATCCTTTTCGGGATAACATACATGAAATTCTTCAAAAATACCTCGTTGATGCCTTCGGATTATACCATCTACGGATTCAACGGGAGAGCTTTGAAGCCGAAGGGTGACGTCTCATTGCCAATTTACGTAAGATCGATGAAGCTGCAAACCACATTTTGTGTCCTGGACATAGAGTCACCATATAACGCAATCTTAGGACGACCATGGCTGCACGGGATCTTGGGAGTACCCTCTACACTACATCAGAAACTCAGATTCCCAACTTCTACAGGTATAGGTGAAATCAAAGGCGAAACCATGGAGTCAAAGGCATGCCACGAAAAGGACATCGAGCAAAGAAGATACGCAAGGCGCAATCGAAGAGAGCGTCATAAACAATAAATGGCAGAAATGATCGATAGGAAATCAACAAAGTAATCAGGGGAGACAAGGGAGCAATCTCGAAAGAAGCCCCGAAGGATCCCAGTGCAATGAACGAGGAAACACCAAACTTTACCCCGACGGAGCCCACCGAGGAGGTAAACATCGGAACCGGTGAGGAACCAAAAATTGTAAAAATTGGAACATTAATGAAACAGGAACAACGTGCGGAATTAGAAAGATTACTAAAGGAATATGCGGATGTTTTCGCCTGGAGGATGAGCGAGATGCCGGGAATTGACCCAAGCTTAGCATGTCACCACTTAGACATAAACCCTTCGGTACGACCATTCAAGCAGAGACCAAGAAAGCTAGCAGATGTATATCAGACGGCAGTGTAATCGGAGCTCAACAAGATGATTGCGACAGGAATCATCAAGAAAATACAATATGCAGACTGGATCTCGAATATGGTCATCGTTCCAAAGAAAAACAAGGGAGTGCCAATCTGCATCGATTTTAGCAATCTAAACAAGGCATGTCCTAAGGATCCATACCCACTTCCCAGCATAAACCAAATGGTGGATGCAACATCAGGCCATGAGCTATTAAGTTTCATGGATGGCTACTCTGGTTACAACCAGATTCCTCTAGCAGAAGAAGATCAAAAGCACACGGCATTCCTAACATCCAACGGGTTATATTGTTACACAAGAATGCCGTTTGGATTAAAGAATGCCGGTGCTACGTATCAAAAAGCTATGGAGAATATCTTTCGCCCCTGGTTGAAGAAGACTGTTGAGGATTATGTAGACGATATGCTAGTAAAGAGCAAGAGAAGGCAGAAACTTATATTGAAGATCTACGAGAGATACTGGAAAAGATGCACCAAATCAATATGAAAATTAACCCCGCAAAGTGCATCTTCAGAGTTACCTCGGGAAAGTTTTTAGGATATGTCGTCACAACAACTGGCATCGAAGCAGATCCATTGAAGGTACAGGCAATCCGAGAGATGCCATCGCCCACAACTGTAAAAGACGTACAAGCCCTAAACGGAAGATTGGTGGCTCTTAGCAGATTCATTGCTCGATCCTCGGACATATGCAAAATTTCTTTAGCATTTTGAAAAAAGGGGGAAAATTCGCATGGACAGATGAGAGAGAGACCGCATTACAAGGAATCAAAAACTACTTAGCAAGCTTACCAGCTCTACAACGTCCAGAGAAAGATGAAGACTTGAGGCTCTACATCGCAGCCAACTCTGATGCCATCAGTGCAGTACTCGTGACCACTAGAGAAGAAGAGAAGTCGGTGTACTATATCAGCAAAACACTATTTTAGGCCGAGAAAAAT
This sequence comes from Papaver nudicaule, assembly GCA_023529015.1. NCBI lineage: Eukaryota > Viridiplantae > Streptophyta > Magnoliopsida > Ranunculales > Papaveraceae > Papaver > Papaver nudicaule. The sequence goes on from JAJJMA010032679.1 coordinate 72,495, forward strand.
TACACCAAGCTGGAACAACTCATACTTGCACTAGTGGTTGTAACCCAAAAGCTTCGGACGTACTTCCAGGCCCATAAAATCATTGTTCTAACCAAAACACCAATTGAATCTGTTCTGAAAATATGCAGGCGGCAGGGAGAATTGCGAAATGGAACGCATAAATAGGCCAATATGACGTGGTCTACGAAATTCGAACATCATTAAAATCACAAATCATCGCTGACTTCTTAGCTAAATTCCCAATCGAAGAAGACTACGAAGAAGAGCCAATACTAGGAATCGAAGACGAAGAAGGGCCACCCGATCTGCTGGAGCAATGTCATCCTCGAGAAATATTCATCGACAGATCGGTAAACGGTGATGGCCGAGGAATTGGAATAGTTTTTACTTCACCAGAAGGAAAACGAATAGTATATGCACTGCGATTGGAATTCGAAGCAACTAACAACGAAACGGAATACGAGGCAATAATTCACACTCTAAAATACATGATAGAAATGGAGATCCAAGAGGCACGAATAACTACAGATTCGCAACCCGTGGTACGACAACTCGATGGTAGCTACCAATCCAACGATTCACTATCAAAATACAAGAGATTGGCAAGACGATTGATGGCAAAGATTCCCCATCTAAAAATTCGGCACATCTGTAGGAAAGATAACAGGTATGCCGACGCTTTGGCATTTATTGCATCAAAATTGACAGACCAAGACGTCATCTCCGTCGAGATTGGTAGAGTAAAGAAATCGTCAATAGCAGACATAGGAGAAGAGCAAGTAATGGCCATCCAAGACGAAGATGACGATTGGAGGGCACCCATAAATAAATACTTGGAGACCAAGGAATTACCAAGCCATCAGCTCGAAGCACATAAAGTAATGAGTATATCAGCAAATTATCGAATCTTGGATGGAGTTTTATACCGACAATCATTCTTGGGCCCTTTACTTAGATGTGTTCATCGAATAGACGGCGTGGCACTCATGAGAGAGCTGCACAGTGGTGAGGCAGGAACTCACAGCGGTGCAAGGGCCCTCGCACAATCGAGGCTCAAGGGTACTACTGGCCATACATGCATGCCGATGCAAAAGACATATCCCAAAAATGTGATCCTTGCCAGAGATTCGCTAAGAGAATTCATGCACCAGCAACAAACTTAAGTTCAGTACTAAGTCCATGGCCCTTTGCCAAATGGGGAGTAGATATCGTCGGTCATTCATTCCAGGAACAGGGCAAATAAAGTACATTATTGTGGCAACTGATTACTTCTCAAAATGGATCGAGGCTAAAGCTCTAAGAAACCACACAGGCCGAGATGTGTTCACCTTTTTTTCTGGGAAAACATATTTTGCCGATTCGGAGTCCCTGCTGAGATAGTTTCGGATAATGCTCAAGAATTTCTAAGCTCTGACGTCAGAGAATTGCTAAACCAGTACAACGTAAGATTAGGAACTTCGACCCCGATATACCCGCAAAGCGACGGTCAGGCCGAGGCAACCAATAAAACAATAGGGGATAACCTGAAAAAACGAGTGCTGCCCCACAAAAAACAATGGTGCGAGCACTTGCACAACGTACTATGTGCATTTCGAACATCCCGAAGGTGTGCAACAGGAATGACTCCATTTCACCTGACATACGGGACTGAGGCAGTGCTACCTACAGAAATAATGATACCAACAGATAAATATAAATCGTGGGAACAAAACCTCACAGCAGACTTAATATCTGCAAAGCTAGACGACCTCGAAGAAGCTAGAGAAGAAGCTCGGCAACACATCATCAACTATCAGCAAGGGATAGCCCGAGGATACAACAAAAAAGTCATCGAAAGGGAATTCCAACCTGGCGAACTAGTATTGCGAGAAATCCCGCCTTACCAAAAGGGAAATGCAGGAAAGCTATAACCAATCTGGGAAGGACCATTCAAGGTAAAGCAAGTAGCGGGAAAAGGTGCATACAAGTTAATTGACGAAAAAAACAGAACAAGACTTGGCAATGCATGGAATGCGAAGTATATAAGGAAATACTACACATAAAAATGTACTTGTGATAGGTGCCTTAAAACACCTACTCAAGAGTACCTTATTATACACT
>JAJJMA010032685.1:0-11342 GCA_023529015.1 Papaver nudicaule
TCGGCGATCAAGAAAATTTCACCCCCGGCGATCAAAGATCTTGGAGATGAAAGAGGCAAAATGTAAGGGTATAAAATGCCTTTGCCTAATAATAGCATCCTAAGGGCGAAGGTGTACTAAAGAGGTCACTCATGAGAAGTATGAAATCATTGGCAGAAGCTTTGGGCGAAGCACTCCACTATAAGACGTATCAGCTTGTCACACAGAAAGAGCTGACAAATGAAGTAGCATCAGCGAAAGTAAGGGCGCCACAGCGGAGGTAGATAAGAAGTAGTTGAGCATTTATTACTCGTCAGAACGGATAGATTGTCAGAGTTGACTTGTTGACTCAGTGGGAACCTCGTCAGCAATCCTTGTCCTTAAGAAGACTTGGCCGCCAAGACTAAGTAGGAGAAATACTACCTCGACGACATGCTGTGTCGGCGAGTAGAGACAAGTTAGTGTCAGAAAGTTATTTGTTTGTATTAGTTGTTTTCCACTCTGTAAACCTTTATAAATAGCGAGAGAAACCTATGAGAAAGGGGTTGGACATTTCTTGGTTTGGTCTAGAGAGAGGAAAAGTTCTTACTTGCTCTCCATAGCCCAGTACTGAGATTAGGGTTTTGGTTGAGAGTTCATACTTAGAAGATTAATCAAGGTGAGAGAATTGTAATGATGCATATTTTAGTGAAACCCCTTGGATGTAGTCCTCACTTATGAGGGCGAACCAAGTAAATCCTTGTCAAGTATCTCTAACCCTTAACTCTTTATATTTGGTGTATGTATGATTTTGTGTATGTTTGTGTATGATATTTGGGTGTACTGTCTAAGATCTAACCCATGGGATTTTAGACAGTTACAAGGCTCTTTGTTATAGGGTAGTGTTGTAAGCTTTTGATAGGCTTCGTTCCTTCTGCCTACCTCTTGTTTGTCCACTCTTCGGTTGACAGGTGGTTCTTGAGACGTTACCTCATAGCATTAAATGCATTGCTACTCCACGCTTCCGACAATTTCTACTCTCTTAGGTCACATGATCCTTCTATCTCCACCCTTGATATTTCATCATCTCATGATGAGATAAAGATCCCCAAGGAGTGGTATCCTTTCCCAAGACTTACGGTGCTTCGGTGTGAGACCTGTCGAGATTATGCCACGTGTAATCCAAGATTATGACAATTTTCCCCTTTTCTTTCAGTTATTGGTGTGAGCAATTATGGAAGAAAACTCTTGCTTATACCGTCATTTCACCATTTTCAAAAGGTAGTGGTCTCTTCTTTTTCGCTTTACATAGTAATTCTTGAGTCAGTTTTGTGTTTTTTGCGATCCTATAAAAGATGAACTTTGGTGAGGTTTTTATCTTCATCTCCTTGTTCTTTCTATCTTCTTTTGTTGTTGGCTTTCTCCTTCTTGATCGAGGATTCTTTTGACCGGTTTTGATAGTAGGTTTGTTTTTCTGCTTCTTATTCATTTTCCTAGCTTTGGTTCTCCTTCTTTCTTTTTCTTTGTACAGATCTCTTATTACTCTTATCTTTTCATTTTTTTCATAGTCCTCCAAGTAAGATTGATGACAAGGAGACCTTTGAGTTCTAAGTCGAAGTTTTCTTCCAAGAAGTTCAAGAATACTATCATGAATACAACCAAGTCTTCTGGTGTTCCTTCATCTTCTAATGTTCTCCGTCGTTCTTCTGAGCCTTCTGATGGAGTTATAGGTGAATCTGTTGAGGTTTCTAATGATCACGTCCCTGCATGAGGTAATAAGGAACTTCACTTTGAACTGAAGCGTCTACATCCTTCCGAAGGATACATCTATCGTCATTGGAGCATTGCTAAAATAAAGAAGTCCTTCGATCTAACTCATTTCGATGTTTCTTGTTTCGATGGTGAAGTTGACGTTTTGACCGAAGACATGATTTGAAGCTTTCCTTATGATGAGAATACTCTACTTATCTCTGTGGGCCAGCTGGCTGCTGGTCTTGTACTCCATTTGTATGACCCAGGTGATAATTTCTTTATCGATGTGCTTTATGGTAGGGACAACCCTTCGTTGTGCCAGCAGCTTCGTGGCATTCAACAGTATACTAGCAATTTCCTTTGTATTTTGTACGAATGTTGGCTTCGTGGCGAGGGGCGTACTCGTACGAAGTGTTATGATCCTTTTTCCCTTGTGCAAGTTCGTCAAGAAGATTATACTCCTCGAAATTTCAACTTGACCTGGGGAGATTCTGTTCAGAGTACAATTGTGATGCCTTGGTCTGTTGGTCCTACACGGTTTGCTCCTACAGCTAGGCAGATTCATGATAAAGCTCATCTTCTCTTGGAAGACTGTGTCCCAACTTGTCTGTTGTTCCTCGGACTATTGGTCTTCCTTTTTCTTCTGACCAGAAGCTTCGTATGGGTCGTGACCATCAGTGAAAGCATACTCCTCTTCGGATTGTCGGTCGTTGGGTTGTTGGCTTTAGGAAGTCTCGGTCTTACCCTGGTACTCTTGTTCCTCGCTTCATGAATGATCTTCCCTAGCGTTACCATGGCTTCGTTCCTTGGCGTTTTAACCTTACCCCTTCTCGGGTACAAAACCATCGTTCATATTATCTATCTTAGCCTTCGTGTTGTATTCTAATGTAGTTTTTTGTTTGTCAGTCTTTGAAAGTTTGTTAGGGCATTGTCCGGTCAAACCCACTAGCGTTGGTATGTCAAGCTAGTTGTCAGTTTTAGGTGTCAAAACTCAATTCTTGATTTAGCCTACTAGAGTTTAGATTTCGGAAATGGGATATAGACAAAGTAGTAGAGACCTTGAAGACGAAGACTGTGAAGACAAAGAAGACATCACTTATTCTTCATCGACAAAAGGTTAGTAGGAGTTATGACTTTATGGATATTCTTCTATTCTACTTTCTCTATTCTTTCGAAATATAGTCGACTACTTTAGTAGTGATAATAGCGATTGATATCGTATTCTTGTGTAACATGGCCTTGTGTCATGACCAGTGTTTGATCCCACAAATACTGTGAGTACAAGAATGTATGAGATAGATTCGACGCCATATGTCCATTGCAATGGTTTGCTTGCAAACTATTAATTGGATATGGATGAATCTAAAGGAGTGCTCTTGAGCAAAGAGTCCATGGATCACAGCTGAGGACGTTCTCACGTCTAAGTTCTGGCTCAGCCCAGTACTTCCAGCGGAATCCAGATTTGACAAAATCTGACAGGCGCACGGTTCACGAACCGGTTTGCGTACCAGACACTCGACAGGCGCACGGTTCCCTGAGTTCGAGATGGCTATTTTGTTCACGTACCAGTACGTGAACCTGACGGTAGTTGTCTTACTGGTGTCGGATTTAGTGAATATTCTCCTAGAATTTCACCCTGAGTCAAATTCCAAAACTCCTTTATCTCTTAGATGGACTTGTGTAAAGCATAAATACCTTTTGTGTTCCATCTAACGATCCTCAATGAGTCAATAAGATAAGATTATCTCTGGTCTGTTGGATTTCTATCTTGAAGTGTTTTTGAGCCAACAAAACACTTGGTAGATAATTCTAAAAAGAATTCCAATTGAGATTAATCTCTATTACTTGGTTGGCAAGTTTAGGGTTTCCTTAACTTGTGGGACAAGTAATTGATTGCTTAATTCCAAAGCAACCTATCTTATTGAGTGCTATAAATAGAGGTGTCTACGGACAAATACCGCAAGCATCAAGCATACGTGAAGGTCCTTAGGGAAGGTAACGTAAATTCTTTTCACTTCGGTGAATGCTTGTTGTAGTATAGTCATCCTCTATAGGTTGCAGCTCCTCTGGGAACTCCCTACGACTATAAAGACTTCTCTTGAGAGTTGGGAAGCACAGGTAGGAGATTGAAACCATCTTTTGTTGAAATCGGATTAACCTGTAACCTTGGTAACCTGATCACGTTCTTGTCTATTCTAAAGTCCGTCTCTTCTGATATACGGCTATTCAAGAACTGATACGTTACTCAACAAGGTTGGAAAGGTAGCAACGCACGACTGCACTCGGTGTTGTAAGACCTAGTTGGCTCCAGTTATATAAGTTCCTTAAGTGGTTCTTCGTGTATAACTGAGGTAGATTCGAATTGGGCATTGCTTACTTGGTTTGCGTGTCAGCCCCGATTCAAGAAGTAGATTTCCGTATGACCTGGATTTAACAATCCGAAGGAAGTCATCTTGTGTATGGTAAACTGATAGAGGACAGTTACACCATACGTCAACAGTTTGGTTGAAAAGCCAGTATTGCTGACACAAGCCTTTGGCATCGGTCAAAGCAACTCCTAGGCCTGTAACGGACGTCAGTTAGGGGAATCAAGTGCGTGACGATCTGTGGGGGATCCAGAGACGTAAGGAAGGCGACAATAGCCAATTCGCTTGGAGGGCTTGAGTTGGTCTCTGCTACATCCCAGACCGAAGTCTTATAGTAGGCTAGTGTTTGTAGTCAGTTTGTACTGGGCGGTGTTCAAACTGGACGAGGTCCCGAGGTTTTTCTGCAAGGCAGTTTCCTCGTTAAAAAAACGTTTGGTGTCTTGTGTGCTTTTACTTTCCGCATTATAACTCTGATTTATAATTAAAGCACCAAGTAGTACGTTATTGCCTAACTGTCGAGATTACTCCAGTTAGAGGTTTGGATATTGATTTTTGAGATCGTCCAGACTTTAACCATAAGACTCACGAGCCAAAACGAAAAGTTGGTAGTATTTCGGTACCCCTTCTTTTTCAAAGTTGTTTCCCCTTCAACCAATGCTAGTGAAGGCTTTCGTACACGAAAGAGGAGAGCTGATGATGAAACAATGGTTGTTGTTAGCAATAAGTCGGTTGGGGATGTTCCTTCGTCGAAGGTATGGGTATTTTTTGTTTCTTTTGTTTATATGATTAGTCATTCCCCCTTGCCCATGTCTTTGACGAGTAATTGGTTTTTGCAACAAAGCCAAATAAGCGTGTTGTAAAGAAAACGTCTGAGGATGGTATAAGGGGCGAACCCCGACAGGGTAGCTGTGTGCCCGGGGTTGATGTTGATGTTGTTGGTGTTGGTGAGCCCAAAAAGTCTTTTTCTTCTAGGGTGAGTGCGAAAGACGAGGAGAGCTCTGAAGATTTGTCATATGGGCACCATAGTCTTTTGCTTGCCTGTCCTTGAGGTCCCTGCTTCCCAAAGCCCTGTGGTTGTAAACATTGTTGACGATGCTGGCTTTCTGGATAGCCAGTATCCTAAGTTTTCTTCTGCTATTGAGACACAGAAGAATGTAAAATATGTTGCCGACGTTGTTCCCTTTCCTGTTGAAGACTGTGCTACCAAGGTTTCTGGTTCCCTTGGACTAGTTGAAGGGTCGACTGCTGACGTATCTCCTCTTTCCTTTGCGACCGTGAAGCCTGTGGATTGGTATGGGTTTCGTAAAAAAAAACCTGCCTCGTCTTCGGATGTTCGAGTGGTTGTTTTTGAAGATCAGGTAACATAGATTCGGGCGGAGCTTGATGGGTTTACTCTCTTAGTAGATGAGTATAGACGCTTGGCCGAAGAGTCGAAGGCTCGGGAAGAGGTTGTTGTTGCTGAAAATACCCTATTGAAGAAACAACTGAGTGATTTTGATACCAAGGTAGCTCAAGATGTGGATCTCCAGACCGAAGGGTTGAGTCGTGCCTATGCTCGCTCAGCTGCTATAACTATCAACGAAGTTTTTGTTGAGGCCGAGGAACATTTTCCTGGTATTGCATTCCCGAGGATGGACATTCCCAAGCTCTAGATGATGTGTCTTTAAAAAAAATGTTGTGTTGTGTTCGTTTCTCTTTCTTTTTCTTTTTTTTTGTGATTTTGTGTTTTTTCCTTTTTCTCTTGACTTTGTTTAGGCATATGTAACTGATGGAACTCTTTTTTAAGTTCGAATGCAAGTCTTTTTATTTTACTGTTTCAGGTATTGCAACCTTCTTGGGTTAAGCATCATCGTTCAACTATCCCTGGGCCATAGGGTGGTTGAGGACATTAACCCGGGAAATAGGCTTTCTCGCTAGGGCGACGTATGAGTATCTATATCATCGGTATTCTTACTTTTTTCCTCGTATCCTTGTATGAGGATCCTAGAGATGACATTTGTACCACAGGTCGTGCTCCTATCAGTGGCATATTTATTTTTCTTGTGATGCTGCCGAGACTCGTAATTTCCAAGAGGTTTCTTTGATAGACGGGGATATGAAATCCTTTCCTTAAAAGACAAAAGATAAGATAAGATAAACGAAGACTTGAAACGAAAAAATTGCAACTTCCTTACCCCTAGGGGTAATATTTTTTCAGGTATATTACGTTTCATGGGTATTGAAGTGTATCTCCTTGCATGTTCCTTAGGTAGTACGAGCCTTCCTGTGACATCTTCAATAATCTAGGGTCCTTCCCACACTGGTGTTAGGTTTCCCCATTCCTTCTTCTTTTGATACGGCGGTATCTGCCTCATCACAAATTCCCCTACTGTGAAGGTACGAAGAATGACTATTTTGTTATATTCTTTGGCAATCCTTCTTTGGTAGTTTTCCATCCTTTGGAGCACTACTTCTCGTTGTTCCTCCAAATCATCTAATTTTTCGTAGATTAGATCTTTGGTCAGGCTATTTTCCCATGCCTCGGTCTTTTTTGTTGGGATGATGACTTCAGTGGGGATGACAACTTTGGTTCCATATGTGAGCATGAATGGTGTTTCCCCCGTGGCTTCTTTTCGTGTGGTTTTGTATGCCCGGAGCACATTGTGGAGTTGGTCGCACCATTTCCTCTTGTAGTTATCTAACTTATTTTTCAAAATGAGTGCATGGTTTTGTTCGTGGACTCTGCTTGTTCGTTTCTCTGGGGATAGATTGGTGTTGAGTTGATCTTTTGGATTTTGTAGGCGTCAAATAACATGTTGATGTTTTTTCCTCTTAGTTGTGCCCCATTGTCAGACACGATGGATGCTGGTATTTCGAACCTGCAAATTATGTGCTCAAACAGAAATTTGAACACATCTCGGTCTCTGATGTGGGCGAGGGGTGCTGCCTCTACCCACTTGGTGAAATAATCAGTTGCTACTATCATAAATCTCTTGTTGCGCTATCCTGCTACCAGAAGTCCTACTATGTCGACTCCCCGTTTTGCGAACTTTAAAACTGAGTTTAATTCTGTTGCTGGTGCCCTGAACTTTCTTGCGAACTGCTGGCAGGGGGCACATCTCCGTGCCATTTCTAATGCATCTCTATTCATGCTTGGCCAGTAGTATCCTTGGATCCGTGCTTTTTAAGCTAGGGATCTCATTCCAATGTGGTTCCCTGCATCTCCATCGTGGATATCCTTTAGGATGTGCAACCCTTCTTCTTTGCCGAGGCATATGAGTAGTGGGCCTAAGAATGTTGACTTGTATAGGATCTCTATCAAAAGCTGGTACCTTGCCGCTCTGGACATAATTTTTTTTGGCTTTTTTGGCATCTTCGGGGAGTGTCTCATTGCTCAGGAAATGGTGAAAAGGGGTATCCTCCAGTGGTCTTTTACTTCATTTTATTCTGTGATCGGTGGACTGGATACTCCTTATACTTTGAATGCTTCTTCTTGTGTTACCTCGGTTTCTACCGAGGGTTGGTATACTCGGTCAATTTTTATTGTTGTGACACTCGGATCCCGAAGCATGGAGGATATGAATGCTAATGCATCTGCATGTCTGTTGTCCTTCTTACATACATGCCTGTAGGTGACGTTTTTAATCTTCGTCGTTAATTCTTGTGCCAGCTTTAAGTATGCTGCTAGACAAAGGTCTAGGGTCTGGTATTTGAGCTTTATCTACCTTACTACCAACTGGGAATCACTAGCGAGTCTGACATCTGTGATGCCTAACTCGATTATTAGCCTTAGTGCATGAATCATTGCCTCTTACTCAACGATGTTGTTCGTGTATTGTCTAAATTCCAATCTGAATGCATGTAAGATCTTCTCCCCAGTGGGTGCGGTGATTACGATTCATATTCCTACACCTTCCTTGTTTGATGAGCCGTCACGAACACTTCCCACTTCAGGAATTCACTGGCTCGAGTAAACTTCCTGGATCTTCCGTATCTTCTTCCGTTCCTGGTATGTTGTTTATCTCATATTCGTCTGTGAGAGGTAAGTCCGCCAATAAATCTGCCACAACTTGTGATTTTTCTGCTGTTCGTGGCTCGAAGATGATCTTGAATTGCGTTACATGTGCATTCTATTTTGCTATTCTCCTTACTCTATCCGTGTTATGCAGAACTTGCCCAATCGGTGCCTTCGTTAATACTCTTACTACGTGTGCATTGAAGTACGTTCACAATTTTTGTGTGGCAAAAACGAGGGCCAATATGATTGTTCAATCTTCGTGCAATTCTTTTCTACTGGAGCAAGGGTTCTGCTGATGTAGTATATGGGTAATTCTTCATTCTTGTTTTTTCGGACCAGGACGACACTAATTGCACTGTTGGTTGCTGCCAGGTACAATGTTAGTACCTCGTCATTCTCTGGTTTCTTCAAGGTTGGGAGGGCTGCTAGGTTCCTTTTTTCAAAGCCTGTTGGCAATCTGTTGTCCATGCAAATCGGCAATCCTTCTTCAATGTGGAGAAAAAGTCCTTACACTTGTCTGACGAACGAGCTATGAATCTTCCCAATGCTGCCAACCTTCCACGCAATTTCTGGACATCCTTCAAATTTTTAGGAGATGGCATGTCCACGATGGCTCTGACTTTTTCTGGGTCCACTTCGATCCCTTTTTTGGTGACCAGGTATCCTAGAAATTTCCCCGAGGTTACCCCCAAGGTATATTTATCTGGATTGACCTTCATTTTACAATTTCTCATTGCTTTGAATATTTCCTTGAGGTCTTCTAAATGGTTTGGGGATTTTACGTTCTTGATGAGCATGTCATTCACGTATACTTCCAAAATTCGTTCAATCCATTGCTTGAATATCTTGTCTACCAACCTTTAGTAGGTTGTTCTTGCATTCCTTAGACCGAAGGTCATCCTCGTGTAACAGTATAAAAAAGCTGTGTGGTCATGGTCTTCTTCTGCTTGGTATACCCTGAGTAACCGTACATGAATGATAACAGTTCGTGGCCCGAAGTTGCATCCACTACCTGATCTTTACTTGGCAAAGGGTAGCTATCTCTGGGACATGCTTTATTGAGGTTGTTGAAATCGATGCAAAACCTGACTTCTTCGTTCTTCTTGGGTACAATTACCATGTTGGATATCTAGGTGGGGTACATCACTTCTCTAATGAATCTTGCATCCATGAGCTTTTGAATTTCTTTCTCTACTGCCTCGTGATAGATGGGTGCTACTTTTCTTATTCATCGTTTGAATAGTGGAGTGTTAGGTTTTATCCGAAGATGATGAGCCACTACTGCTGGATCTATGCCTAGCATATTCTTCATGGTCCACGCAAAGATGTCCAAATATTCCCTTAGTAACTCTTGTATATTCACTTCCATATCTTCCTCCAATAATGTCCCGATGCTTACCAAGCGTGGAAATGCCTCGGTCCCAATGTTGATTTTCTTTGTCAGCTCTATTGACGAGATCAGTTGCTTTGGAGGTCCGATAGGAGTGACGTTCTTTAATTGCTATTTATCTGGGGTAAACGAGGCTGCCTCTGATGCCTCAATTTATCTGTTGTACTCCTCATATATTTTCTCTTTTTCGTCTTCCTTTCGCTTTCCTTTATTCTTCCTCAAGGCTTCCTGGGCTTCGTTATGGTACCTGGCTTCGACTGCATTGCACCTTCGTGCATCCTGTTGATCTCCAAAAAATTTCCATTTCGTCGTATGATGTGAGGAATCTGAGATGTTGGTGATAAGTCGATTTAGTCCCTCTAAGTCGGTGGACCCATAGCCTCCTCATGATGGCGTGGTAGGGTGACGGGGCATCCACGATGCTGAATCTGGCCATTGTTTTCATTGGTCCTGCATCCACTTGTAAAACTATCTCCTCCTTCAACTTTGACGAGGATCTGTTAAATCTGTAGATCGTGCATGTAGAAGCAACCATCTGATCATCCCTTAGTCACATCCTTACATAGGACTCGTAAAACAACATTGAGTGAGCTACCCCCGTCTATCAGTATTTTCGAGAAGTTCCAGCCATGGATTGGTAGAGTTACGACCATGGGGTCATTGTGCATTTCCACATCCTGGTTGATATCCTTGGTGGAAAAGGTTAGGGGTGTCGCCATCCATTCTTCCCAGTCGTCTGTCAAGGCTTCGTTCAACTTGTAGATCTCGTGTTCTGTAATTCTTCTTATTGTTCTCAGACTGTTATAAATATCTTCTGGCAATGAAGGCTATGCTTCTTCCTTAAACGTGATCATGTTAAGGGATTTGAATCCTTCGGGGATCCGTATTGTCTTGTCCTGCACGACTGTTGCACCTTTTGTCCTGGTAATTCTACGTATTGCACGAAGTCCCCTTGATTGATGTATCTTTGGACTGTGTTCTTCAGATGCTTGCAAGTGTCGGTATCATGACCTTTAGTTTGATGGTATTCACAGTAATCCTTATGATTCTTGGTCTCATCTCTTTGTTTTCCTCTTGTGGAGGGATATGGGAAATCTAGTCGTCCTCCCTCCTTCTTCAAAATCTCAGATATTGGTATCGTTAGGCTGGAATAGACTATGTCTGCGTAGTCCTTTTGCCCTCTATCGCCTGATTTTCCATCCTTGTATCTTGACTTCTTTTCAAAATTCGACGAGGTGTCTCTATCTGCCGAATGCTTTTCTGACTCAAGTGTTGCCTCCAGTGAGTTGATTCTCTGTGGGGTGGACCTATCGAATGCTTGTGATATGAGGTTGTCCCTTTGTATGTCCTCCAACCTGATGTACTTATCTTGAATTAGTCGCAACTCTCCTTCGGTGGCTGGTGTGTGCGCGTGTAACTCAACAAAGATAGAAAACGTTTTATCCAGCCCGAACTTATAACAATTGATACTGATCTCAAGATTGACTTTTCCAATAGCCTGACACACCTTCTGCCATCTCTCCGTGTGTGCTTTAAGTGTTTCTCTCTGCCCTATGGCTAATGCGAATAGTCTGTCCAACCCTGCCTTGGTAGCCTTGTTGTACATGTAAGTTTCCACGAAGATATCTGACAGCTCTTGAAAAGAATCAATGGAATTTGTTTTAAGGTTTTCAAACCAGACCATTGTTATTCCTGTCAGACTGGAGGGAAAATACCGACATAGTACGACATCATTCGTATCCCAGTAGGCTAGTACCCGAAGGTAATACTTCAGATGAGCTGCTGGTTCTGTGGTCTCATCGTAGCATGTGAAGTTTGGGAGTGAACACTTCGGTGGTATCTTGCTTCGTTCTAGTCGGTTGGATAACGGAGTTCTCCT
>JAJJMA010032739.1:6808-36777 GCA_023529015.1 Papaver nudicaule
GAGATTACTCCAGTTAGAGGTTTGGATATTGATTTTTGAGATCGTCCAGACTTTTACCATAAGACTCACGAGCCAAAACGAAAAGTTGGTAGTATTTCGGTACCCCTTCTTTTTCACAAAGGATAAAGACGGGGAGATTGAAATCACGAAAAAGGAAAATATTGCATGGATACAAAGGCGGCAGCAAGTTTCAGACGTTCGGACTATAATAATAGACATTTCTAGGGGAATCTCCAACAATAGACATTTTTAGGGGTGATTGCAACACCATATAAAATAAAATAGCAAGAAGCGCAACAGAACAATTTCCATGACAGGAGCATACCTGCTGTACACAGGTCATCTCTAGGATCCTCATTAATATGTATGAGGCGAAAAGTAAGAATCCCGATGATAGAGATACTCGAACGTCGTAAACTGCGGGAAAGTCTATTTCCCGGACTGCTATCCTAGATTCCCTCTGGCCAAGGGTGTCGAAAGGTAGGGCCAGTCCAAGAAAACATGGGTAAACAAACTTACCTGAGGGGAGTAAAATCCTATCAATTTTGGGGTAGACACACCTACCCCGAGGTAATCGCACTTACCTCAGGGTTAAAACAGTAGCCTTAAGTTGTGGAGAACATTCAGAGATACGGAAATACTGCAACAACATGTTATATAAAGAAGAAGAGTGTCTTGGTGAGCGAGGCCATCCTCGTCACCCACACCCAGCAAAAGATCAACAAAAAGGAACGGAGCCATCTCCGCTCCACTAGCAAAAAGTTTAAACATCCACGACAACAAGAAAGCACAAAAGAAATCAAGTTATGGACGAGGCCATCCTCGTCCCAAAGAGAAAACTACAAATGCAAATATACGAAGCCATCCTTGTCTTCATCAAGTCAGAGGGCAGAAAGAACAAACATCTGGTACTTCGGCGCGGGGAAAACGTATCCCAAGAGTTGGATACATAATATTGAAATAACCTTCAACAGATGCAAAAGTGCCATTAATAAAGTCGGTAGATTCCTGGGCATACTGACGAACCCGATCCTCGGCACAGAGCTTTGCTTGCTCATTCACATTTGCTTCAAGGGCCTGAAGTTGTTCACGAAGCTGGTTAGATTCATCCACCAAGGATTCTTCACGAGGGGCGAAGGAGGCAATGGTAGCATTTCTTTCGGTAACCAAGCCTTCAGATGTTGTAGCCCTTTGGGTAAGATCACCCACTTGGTTTTGCAACCTATGAATCTGTTCTTCCAACCCTACAATCAAAGATGATAAGACATTATGAGAATCCAACCAAGAAGAAATTTTTTTTATAGGTAGACAAACAAAGCGCATGCCCTAAGCTACCTTGGGTATGGCTCTGAGATATTTCAAGATTATGTTCAGCATCTATGCGTTGGGATTCAACCGGGGAGAATTCTTCGGACAATTGCTCATACTTCTTTTCCATGGTATTAAACTAAGACTGCAATGTTTCATTATCAGATCTCAAAGAAATATTAAGCATGTCAAGCCTATGCACCCGTTCAAAAAATTCCCTAACAGCGGAACCGAAGCAAGGGAAGGTTGAGAAGATGAAGAGCCAGCCTCGTCAACTTTCTGTTCCAGTTCTTTCACCTTAAAATAGTGTTTATTTCTCTCTGCCTTGTCCGCTGCCCATTTTTTCTCCGTTTCCTCCAAATCTTGTCAGGCATCAGCATATTGCCTCTGTTGAAGAGCAGCACGCTGATCCATCGTATTAATTTCCTCTCTCAACTTTGCCATCAGCTCATCTTTTAACTTAAGGGAATCTCGAAGATTATCTATCTCTCTTACCATTTCGGTAGCATAAGTACGAGAAGTTTCTAGCTCATCTTCAAGGCTACGGTTAAAGGTTAAGTATCTATCCTTCTTTATCTCAACATACCGGATATCACTACGGAATTTATCACGTTCGGCACGAAGGGCTTCAAAAGAGGAATTTAGAAAGAAGAAACGAAAACGAGCATTCAATCCCCATCCAAGGATATACACAAGCAAGATAATGCACGAAAAAGGGGAAAGGTCGTATATACCTATAGCTCTGTTCATCTCCTGGGTTAGCGCAGCATCAGCCGAAGTTCGAGCTTTCTGAGCCTCTTCCTTGTCAGCTTGGGCTGAGCTCAGACTCTTCTTCAAATCTACAAGTTCTTTCTCCAGCTCTGTCACCCTAGAAGACGAAGCATTACCATGTTGAGAAAACCTCAACTCATTCAGGCTCTTAACAGCGTTATCACGATCAGAAATGATTTGAGTAGCATAAGCCTCAAGCTGAGCACACTTGGCGGGATAGAACTTCAACAACAGGATAGCACTCCGGACATATAGAGACAACTGCGAGCAAAAAGGAAAGTGATGAGATGCAATCTAAGCAAATGAAGAAGAATCATGTCAACAATCAGTAAGGGAAGAAACCCACCGCGTACAAATTCAACTCAGGGAGAGAGTCGGAGAACTGATTTACTATCTTCTGTGCCTTCTCCAATGTAGGTATTGGACCATAAGCGAGGGGATAAGAAGGACTCAGAAAGCAATCCTGCACCTGCGCCACTTGAGACCCCAAGGTCTTCTCCAAATGCGACCTTTCCTCGGGATTCACCAACAGTACATTCGCAGACGAAACATGCGACGGAGGTCTCAAGCAGCGTGCAAACAAAACCTCGTCTGACTCCATTAGAAGCGGAGACTTACCAGCCGAAGGGGCAGAAGGAACAATCTTGAACAGCGAAGAAGCACCCAAACCACCATTAAAAGGAGTAACAGGAATGACATAGGAAGTACTGGTACTCAACAGCGGAGAAGTGACAACCGAGCCCCGAGGAGTAGAACCGGCCCAAGACAAGCGAGGAAAGCCAGGTAACGGAGTACCCACCAAACTAGAAGACGAAGCAGGCAAACTGGCCAGCGGAGTATGTTGAAGAGGATTACTCATACTTCCCTCAACCCTGCTTTTCTTCTTCTCATTATCAGAAGTTAGGTCAATGGGATGATCAACATTACCCAAATCAGTACCAACAAAAGCATCACCACTACCCTCAACACTCACATCATTCTTCCGTTTCCGGGAACCAGCATCAAAATCCATATCCCCACCATAAGAATGTTTGGACGAAGCACTGTCAACATCATCGTCATCACTATAATCTTCATCTTCTTCTTCAAAGCTGACATCAGCCCCTTTTCCCTTACCATCTTCTTCAGCAAGATCATCCTCCAACAGTTCGTTGGGAGGGCTACCACCAGTACTTTTCTCTTCCTCCTCACCAAGCTTTTTCTTCAAAGAACGTTTCCTCGGCTACGACAACACAAATCATTTTCAAAGTTATGGTCTTGGGGGAAAACACTGACAAACACAAACACAAACACAAAAAAACGAAAATCAAAACCATACCTTCAACAACGGAGCGGAATCACCTTCTTTCCCCGATGTAGACACGCCACCTTTGTCAGCCGCAGCCTTCCTTTTCCAAGGAAAAATTGAAGATTTTTCGTTAAACATCCAAGCAATATAATTACGATACTGCGGGGGAAGTTCAGACAAAGGCCTCGGCACTATATTCCCCGAAGCATCAATCTTAAAACCAGCAAACCAAGGGCCAACGAGCTTCAGAGTACGCATCCACCTTCGGTCATGATCAAGACGAAATCTTTGTTCTATCGGAAATACATCTCCACGACCAGGGATCTTGGTACGGTTAACATCATCACAGTCAGGCAACAATGAAGGGTTTTTCGTATTTTTAAGACGACGATGACCAACACCCCAAGGCATATAATTTGTGGATTGGATAGCATCACCCCACTTCACATTAAAATTAGTAGGAGTATAATACGAAGAGTCGTCATTAACAGGAGGGGCAAAACGATTATAACATCTTATGCTTGATTTACCTTTACTACGAAGCCAGCACTCGTGAAGAAGTCTAATGAAATTTCCACTATATTGGAAAATTCCTCTAATAAAGATTTTTGAAGGAATGTGACGGTTCGACAGCACATCAAAATAAAAAGGATCACCAGGGTTGAACAAAGGGAGAATTAGCCCAGCAGCAAGTTGACCTATCGTGATGAGAAGAGTATTCTCATCAAAAGGGAAGTTAGCAACCATATGCTCAGTCATAACGTCTACTTCGCCATAGTACTCTATCGTGAAACCCTCGAGAGAATAGGTTCATATGATTTCCTCGAGTGGTATGTGATGATAACCCTCTGGATCCTCAGGTACAAGCCCTGATACTTCGTAATGAGGAGTACTGGTATCAGCCGCCTCAACCGAAGTTGTTGGAGACAAAGTATCCGATTTAGACTTCGGAGACTTGGACTTCTTTTTCGTCATGGTTCTGAGAAAACAAAGAAACAAGAGAGGGGAGAACATATAGGAAAGGTGAAATAACCGTCATGCAGAAGAAAACAAACCAATTAATTAGCAGAAGAGGAAATCCATGCTATCATTTGAAGAAGAAGAAGTAAGCAAAGCATCAAAAGAATTACCTGAAAGAAGAAGAATCTAGTAACTGCACCAAAGGAAGAAAATCAAGAATCAGTCGGAAGAACTCGTCGGAAGAAAGGAGCAGAGGTAAGAGAAGGGAAGAAACCAATAGCGGCAGATCAATTAAAGAAGAAGAAGTTAAAACTCTGATCCTCTCTGGTACTTATAGCCTCGAGGAATAATCAGTAACTGACGCAAGATTCAAGGGGAAATGTCTCACACGATCTAAGGAGGGGACCACGTAATAAAGACATGGGAAAGTGGCGGCAGAAAGCGAAGGGTTTTCTTCCCCAATTACTCTCGGTAATAACTGAAAGAAAAGGGGCAAACTGTTAATACCAAAATATCGACGACCATGTGTCACTCGCCTAAAGCCCGGGGCACGGAAAAAAATGAAGACGAAGTACTGAATACATCCCCCCACGCGCTTTACCCCATCACGAGGGGCGATGGGAACTGAAGGTGATGATGAACCTACTCTAGCTAGGTTTGAGCATGGTGGACGCGTGTTGGAGCTGTTACTTCTCGAGCCTATACCATGACAGAGGGATAGGGAGACGTGTCGATCAACGAATGGACGCATCAACGGTGGTGAGTCATCAAAGGATAAGAACAGCACATCAAGAGCATCGAAGAAGTTGTGTAACAAAGATAGATTCTCCAGAAGAGGTGTCGATTCAGGAGTGGACAACCAAGGCGGTGAAAGAATCCAGCTGTTGACAAACGGCATCAAATGAGGAAGAAACCAAGTGTGACAAAATCTAGTAACCGTCATAAACTACTATAAATACCCCACTCCACTGAGAGTAGGGGTCGAAAAACTTTAGGTGGATACGCTGAGGAATTATCTCTATCCATTAGTCCACCAGAGATTGTAATAGTATGAATATCAGTAATGACAAGAGCTTACCCCGAGGATGTAGGCACACAATGTGCTGAACCTCGTTACATCGGTGTGTTATTTATTGTTTTAGTATTGAGAACTGCTGAATGATTATAGATCATTTAAGCCATCATAATACATGTATTGGATAAACTTTAGACTCTGGTCAACATCCTCTACTATGTATTGATATTGTGATTGGCGCCAATAGAGTTTAGATACCACTAGTGATATTTCTACCTGCGTAGTTATGTCCGAGGTATTGCAAGACTAAGGCCACTCGTTTAATCCTCAATATAGTTACTTTACTTATTAATTGGTTGATGTATGATATGGGAAAATTAGTATCAACAATTTTGACTCAGATTTAGAGCAGATTCTAATGAAAGAATTTTCTCTTTTGAATCTTTGAGTTCTTGAACAACAATGTCCATATATGGAGTTGTTGTTCTAGGATTTCTGACAATGAGCATTCATGAGCGAGTGCATCATTTATATCACTTAGACTTTGAACATATTTTTCTCTTATAAAAAACATATTTATATATTTGTTCAATATTGGAGTCTCTGAGTGTAGGATCATTCTGGGTTACTTCAACTTTTATGGGATTTCCAGATATCTTCTCGATTTGTTGAAAAACAGATGGAGTGGATTTCTTTGGAGCAGATAATCTCAATGACCTTGAGTAGTCAAAACCTGATCCTTTCATTATTGACGTTATTTCACGAACCTCGATAAACACAGACAATTACGCCTTTTAATGTGTTACCGGCTCTGATACCAATTGAAAAAGTAGGGGTACCGAAATACAACCAACTTTTCGTTTGGCCTCGTGAGTTTTATGGTAAGATATGGACGATCTCAAAAATCAATATCCAAATCTGATAATCGGAGTAGGACCACAAGTGATCAGTCCAACTCAAGACAAGTCTTGGTAAATCCCCTGGATGGATTATTCGAAATCAATGGCATATTATACAACAAAAGGCTATCTGGTTAGTTGGTAATGGCTCGTTGATTGACTTGGAATGATACTTGGTGTGCTTCTTTGGGTGCTTCTATTGGCGAGTTCCTTGAGCAAGATGCAGCCAATATGCAACATATTGTAGATGAATTTATCGTTAACGACAAATGGTTTTTTCCCTCCTACATGCCTGAGCTGAACAACGTTATCAAGCAGGCGGTTAATGAAACTCTTTTTGCCCTCATGATCGTGATAGACTGGTTTGGACTGATGGGAAGGATGGGAATGTTACTATGCAGCTGGCATATGATTCTCGTCGTCCAAGATCTCCCATCTCACAGGAATTCAAAGATCTTTGGTCAGTTAAAACTCCACCACGTCGTGTTGCTACGGTATGGAAGCTATTACATGGTAGAGTGGCAACTGATGATGTTTTGCGCTTCTCTAAAGTCTCTGCAGCTAACTGTTGTAACCTTTGCACGGTTCCTACTTGCTCTGAAACCCAACACCATTTATTTTATGACTGTTCTTTTGCTAACACACTTTGGAGTTGGATCTCTTTGGTTTTTCAGCATAATTTAAATTTGTCGTCTACGCCTGACTTGTTGGCTTCTGTTAGAGCTTTCAAGGGCTGCTCCCAAGTGAAGAACTTACTCTGGATAACGATAGTAAATGGGATTTGGATCATCTGGGACTGCAGGAACAAGTGTAAATTCGAGCATATCATCACTCCTTCGTCTGTTGCTATACGTCGTCTGATTTCGCTCACTTGTGAATCAGGTAAGAATGTAAAAGGCTTCTCTTATAATACCTCTCTTGATATGCAAATCCTTGCTACCTTCCAGCTCATTGCTCGCCCTCCAAAAGCTCCACGAATTTGGGAAGTGAAGTGGCAGCCACCTCTTTTTGGGTGGATCAAAGTTAACATCGACGGATGCTCTCTTGGTAACCCAGGGCAGGCCGGTTGTGGTGTAGTCTTCCGTGACCATAATAGCATTGTACGTGGTTGCCTTGCTCAATCGATTGGCCATGACAACTCAATGACAGCTGAGTATTGGGGTGCAATCCATGCTCTTAGAATTGCACAATCCAAGAATATACAGAAACTCTGGCTTGAATGTGACTCCACTGTTGTCCTTGCGGCTTTTAAAAATCCAGGATTGATTCCTTGGAAGTTGGCTATTCATTGGTCCAACTGTTTAAGGTATATCTCTGCTATTGATTTTAGATGCTCGCATATTTTCCGTGAAGGCAATGTTGTTGCAGATCTTTCAGTGGTTTCTACTTGGTGGAATCATCCTCCCAATTTTGTGAGATACAAGCTCGGTGTAGACAGATCCAATCTGCCAGTTTACAGATTTAAATGATTGTAATTTCTTTTCTCTTGCTTTGCTTTCTTTGTTTTATTCCCCCCCCTCTGTATCTCTGAGGTAAGGCCTAGCCCCCCTCTTTCTTTTTTGATGATTTTAATAAAATTCTTCCCAGTGTGCCAATGCCATGGGAAGCTTACTTTAAAAAAAAAAAAAAAAAAAAACTCGACGGTTATGAATAACGTACTTCTTGTGGTTGCTTTAATTATATAATCAGAGATATAATGCGGAAAGTAAAGCACACAGGACACCTGAGATTTTTTTAACGAGGAAACTACGACTTGTAGAAAAACCTCGGAACTTGCATAAAAAAAAAAAATCTCGGAACCTCTTCCAGATTGAACACTGCACAGTACTAATTGTCCACAAACACTAGCCTACTATAAAACTTCGATGGTTCATAATAAATTATCCCGTTCAATCTAACTTCTATTGTTCGTTAGAGACCATGTCGTTGGGTGGCACTTCCCATAGTGACGCACCCAATCTGCCGGTCTACCTATCCTGGCAAATTGATGGTTTTGCCATGGTGCATAGGAAGGAAGGGTCTTACTAGTTGGTGCCATGCATGCGGATTTTTTCCTTCTGGAAATTCTTACTTCTTACTCCACAACTAATTAATCTTGAATAAGTCGGCACTTGAAACTTCTGAAATTTTACACACTCCTCCAAGAAAAAACACTAATTAATTTAGTTTGCGCATAATTAATGTTTTTTATTTTTTTTAGCAGGATCAATGATTTTGAGTCTTTGTTGGTCGATTAAAATATTTTTGTTAGATTGATTGAACAGTTCATCCTGTTTATGGATTAAATCAAATCGTGATGATTCATGAATGTTATAACTATGATTTAAGAAGCAATATCTCAAATTCATCATATATTGAAGTAAATAATCCATCCCTTACATATTTAATTAATCAAAACAAAACAAAACTTTGTGATTAAGGCATGAGTGCTTGATAATGCTACATCATATAATTCCTTTATCAAAACAAAATAATACAAGTAATCCTATAATTAACTGATGTTAGTGGGGTAGGTTTTTCGGTATTGGGTAGAAATTTTTCAACCATATTTGATAGCTCCATCAGCTATCGAGTAGTGTTAATCCTTATTTGGTAGCTCCATTAACATTTTTCGGTAGCTGATGAAACTACCGAATATGGTATGCCCCAATGTCGAAAAATCTGTCCCAACGACGTAAAGATAATTAATTAAATTTCCATAACTTCGAAGTTGTAGGAAGAGGCAAACCCAAAATTATCTCTTTATCCAAGATTCGATATTTAGAGCTGAGTAGCATTGCAATAAAGCGAATTAATGGGAATATTACAGGGAGGTCATACTATTAGGGACCGATTTACAAAACGGTCATAGTGTTACGAACATTTTACAAATCAGTCATACGGCGTTAATTTGGGATGAAAAGTTGCTCTGGCCCCACGTGTAAGAGTTAAGTCAGGGCGTGAGAAGTCTGTTATACCCTCAAAGCCACGTGTGCAGCGCCATATTTACCGAATAACCCTTGAGTTTACTGACAGATCTTGTGTTTTTACAGATCGATGAAATCCGACGGCTTATAGAAAAACCCTAGGATACAAAAGAATTTTCGACCAGTTTCTTTTTATTTTTCGCAACTTCTTCCCCCTTTTCTCTCTGAGGCAGAAAAAATGGCGATTAGGGTTTATAGTTTCAGTCGATGAAAACCTAAGGTGAAACACAAGCAAATCATCTTAGATTTCGTACTAGAGCTACAATGCAAAAGAAGAAGAAGTTTGGTACAAGTTGCTGCTCACTTTCGCGATTTTTTATTACTGAATCGAAAAGAACCGCCATTAACGTCGATAGAAGCTTGCAATACTGTTAACAATCATGTTTAGAGATATTACCAGGTGCGTATTTCAATCTTTTAAACCTAATTTGAATTTTTGAGATAATTGATTAAACCCTAATTTTTATAAATTGGGTTTTTTATTTCTTGAAATCATCGAAGATGTACTGGTTTTGATTAAGTTGATTGGTTGTGGTGGTTTCAGGTAGCAGTTGTAGCAGAGAAGGAAGCTTGATGTACAACAACAACATGTATACAAACATCTGGGTATGATTATTTCAACCTTCTTCATCAATTTAGGGATTTATTTCGAAACCCTAGTTTTGAAAAAAAATTGGGTTTTTTTCTTTTCTGAAATAATTTCTGAAACTGTGATTTATGTAATTTGAAGTGTTATTACTACTAATTGGTGGGTTTGATCATATTAATTATGTTGATTGGTGGTGGTAATGGTTTTGATTATGTTAATTCTGGTGATTTTGATTATGTTGGTGGTTGTGGTGATTTTGATTATGTTGTTGGTGGTGGTGATTTTGATTATGTTGTTGGTGGTTGTTGTTTCAGGGTGGTTCAGGTGGCGGTGGAGGTTCAGATTCAGGCAGACGGGGGTTCAGATTCAGGTGTTATGGGTTCCGGGTTATGGCTTTCGGGTTTCGGGTTTTGGGTTTCGAATTCGGGTTCAATTCAGGGTACAGGGTTTCAGGTGTTGAAGAACAGGCGGCCGACGTTCAGATTCAGGCAGACGACGTTCAGATTCAGGGTGGAAGTGGGGTTTCGGTTCCGGGTCCTGGGGTTTCTGGTTCTAGTTCTGAGGTTTCAGGGTTCAGTTCAGGGTTAGGTCAGGGTTAGTTCAGGGTTCAGGGTTTGTTTGAGGTTCAGGGTTAGGTCAGGGTTCAGGGTTTCATCAAGTGTGGTTGAGTTAACAAGAAGGGTAAGTTAGGCAGAAAAATCACCGTTTTTTGCAAAATAGTTAACTCGGATGGGATTGTGATGGTTTTGTAAAGGTTAATATAAAGTATGACTATTTTGTAAACGTTAATTTTAAAGTATGACCATTTATTAATTGTCCCCGAATTAATCTCCTCTATTTCGTTCGTTCTCTCTCCTCTATTTCTCTCCTCTCTACAACCAATTTCTGGCGATTTCAATCCCCTTTTCCGGCGAGCTTCAACTGCTCGGATCTACTCCTCTAGGGGTAGATCTGAGCAGCACCCTTTGTTTTCTTTAGTTAGCCTCCCTTGTTAACTTAGTTTACTTAAGGTTTTCATGTTTTTTAGGTTTAGATTTTGTTTCCAAAGATCCTTGCCGGCGGCAAGTTATATACGTCATCATGGCGGTTGTTTTTGTGCTCTTATGGCAGTTTATCTCTACTTCAATGGTGGTTTTATGTTGGGTTTACAAAGTTTCAAGCACATCGACGGTGATCTCCGGCGGCCGGAATCTTCATCGGAAAATTTAAGAACTAGAGCAAATCACTCCTATTTTGGAGCATCTCTTTATCAAGAAGAAGAAAATCATCAAAAATAGTGGATTTATGTTCCTAAAACCATTTCTCCTCGGATTCAATCGGTTCTTTCCTACATAGATCTAGTCTTTTTCCGGGATTCTTCCTCTTCTCTTGTTAGAACTCTTGGTGTTGTACTAGTAATGTATGGTAGTTCATTTTGTTTCTTGAATTTTGATGTTTTGAAACTCCTTGTAACCTAAACTTTGCTATCAATGAAGAAGAGTTTATTATCAAAAAAAAAAAAATCGATATTTAGCTTTTCCATTTCAAATACTTTTGATGTAAAACATGAATCAACGGCTAAGAGTGATGGCAGTATGACTTAATGTGATACAGTATTAGAACATATTCCGAGTCTATCTAATTGGTTTTCTTTGTCTCCTCAAAAACCAAAAAGAGAGAGACTTTCTTCAATCTTGATGAGCGTCATCTCTACGCGCTCATTAATCAAATAACCACCACATGACATATACACAACACCACCACTCCACAAACAATGCATGACATTACACAA
This sequence comes from Papaver nudicaule, assembly GCA_023529015.1. Taxonomy (NCBI): domain Eukaryota; kingdom Viridiplantae; phylum Streptophyta; class Magnoliopsida; order Ranunculales; family Papaveraceae; genus Papaver; species Papaver nudicaule. The sequence continues at coordinate 18,376 of JAJJMA010032739.1, forward strand.
TCGTGACAGACAAAAAGCTGCCCACTGGGTCCTACTACTCAAAGGTCCCTACCAAAACACCAATAATAAGTAAGGACTTTTGATGCTATATTAATCACCTCTGGTCGGTCCTACAGGGATTTTTATTCAGCCGATTGAGGTGGTTTATAGGACACCGGACACCAATCAAACCTCCAGCAACAAAGTTGCACCAAATGCATAAGCCAGCCATAACAGCCTTGGCGCTGCATATGAACAAGCTTTATTACTCAAGTTTTGGTGACGACGAGTTTCAGATTCAGATTATTGGGTGATGACACTGGTGATCTGAGTTCAAAGTTGATCGGCGCATAATTCACCGACCAAAAAGGTGAAGTAAAATTGCTTGCATAATCAAAATAGGGTTATATGATGATGCAACTGGGACCATGTTTTTGAGTGTGAAGCATTAATACCTTGTTTTTGCTATAAATGTTAGACCCATACTATAACAAAAGCTAGTACTAAAAAAAGGAGGGGGGAGTACGAACTAAGGGGCAACAGAGTTTGGTAGATTGGCGTTTAATACAATCATTCAAGACTACTGCTCTACTATTCCTATCTCCCAATCTCTCTTTGTGGTGTAAGACTAAAGAAGAGTAAAGAGAGGACAGCTTTTGTAAATTTCATCAGCGTTACAATTTGGGACTACTAGGCTCTCTCAATCTTCCAAGTGGGCCAGATAAACATGAAACTATGAAAGCTTAAGGAAGAAACAAACGAGTTACTTTTGTTGTTGTTTCTTGTCGTTTATTTGCTTGTTTTGAGCGTGAAAACGAGAAAACCTTGTTCAAAAATCCAAGTATCCAACTCCAACCAGCTCTCTCTTTTAAAAGGAGGGAGTCGTGAGAGAGGGGGACCAAGACTGCATTAACAAAATTTCATAGCCATATGGGATCATCACTTGTCAATTTCTTCATCCTGGATGTGTTGCCATCTCGTCAGTCGTTGTGCCTTTGGGAGTGGTTGTAGGCTGGCCTTTCAAACAAAGGAAATGACTACAGAAAAGAAAAGAAAAGAAAAGAAAAACAAATAGAAAAGATAAAATCTTCAAGATAATTACCAACTTAGAGAAGAACGCAACGCAATCGTGAACAGCCACAAACAAATCAGTACTACTGACCGAGGAATGAAAATAAAGAATGATCTCGCTACAGACAATTTACAACACGAAACCTCCCAAAAAAAAGAAAATTAAAAATGAAAATGTTCACTACTTAAAACAAAAGGAAAGTACAAAGGAAATAAGTAGGGAGGGGCACAAACAGCCATGGACAACACAGTATGAGTATTATTAAACCGGTCACTGGTCGGTTATGCAAGTGCCATTTACATATGGCTGAATACAGTGTATTGGATCGACAATGTATGGCAAACGCCCCATAACATAAAAATAGAAAATTGAGTCATTTTAGAGTTTAGTATCATGCAGCCCATATGTACAAGTGCAAAATAGGTTTGCTTTTTTGGTGGTCCAGAGCAGACAGAGAGAACGACGGGGACCAAGATTGCATTATAATTTGGTCAAATATTGATATTCTAGAGGAAGTACAGTACAGTTTTCATCTTAACAGGGGCTTAAAGCATATAGTTAGTAGCCGTATTGTCTCAAACTACAGCATGGAAATTGGAAAGTTACCAATTGGATCAAAATACCTTTTTTGTGGACATAAGCAGATAAGATAAGACATCAAGCACGTAAGGTGACAGGAAAAATGAGTCGACTTACAACTTACAACATGGGCTCAGTATAAGTGTCCCAAACCGAACCCCAATAATCAATAAACAGGTTTCTGAAGGGTTTTCCAGCATGCACACAGAAAAAAGAGGAGAAAGATTACCATCATTTAGATTCCAGTTTCTTGCACTCTTGGCAAGCTAGTCAGATGACTGAGTAAATGAGGTCTTCGAACAAGCTGTCTATACAGTTTTCATAACAGAAACCCTATTGAATTCCCATGGAAAGTATTTGATATATGCTCTACACTTGAGCCTAGATCGCATGAAACTGATCTATGGCTAACAACATTTTCTAACACTTGAATCAAGGATCACATGAAACAAACTTACCATCAACCTTTCAGTATCATCATATCACTATTTAAAGAGAGGACGTTATACGCAAAGCACATGCATACAGTATTCGTTGATTTGTAACAGTCAACGACTTTAAGCCGATACATATAACACCAACTTCACCACCTAGGAAGATCTTGTGCTGTCAAAAAATTATCTTCAAGAGAATCAGAACAGTGGTTTTTCTTTTTTTACAGGATCTAATTCTAAACCATATGGGATCATCCCATACTCCAACACTTGGACACTCTACGGACCCACGCCAACCGTGTATTAGAAATTCCGTGTAGGATATATATGATATTAACAAAATACAATATGAGGAAAAAGGAGAGAAATAGTGGGTCGGTCCTGTCTCATGTGGTACTGCTACTGCTACTGCTAGTGATATAAGAGACAACAACGGTGATGTCATCAAGCTTACCACCATAATATCGGAAACCAGCATCTTGAGCTGCTGTTGAGAAGGGTGTTTGCCTATTTTTATCTTGTGCACGCTGCCGTGCTAGTGCGGCTATCTTCTGAGACATCACCTGGGGTCCAAAGCCAGCCCTTACAGCATGAACAACCACAGCTGTGACCTCATTGTTGTACAAGTTATCGAACAATCCATCAGTACCAGCAACAATGACATCTCCCACCTCAACAGGAATAGTAAAAACCTGTGTATCAGTAGCCAAATGTAAGACGCCGATACCCGTCCAAAGGAATTTTGCATTAGATAATAGTGTCCAGTTGACAGTAAAAGACAATGAAATTATGTATCTGTAACCATGTAAATTATTCTACTAAGTTCTTGATGGGCATGTCAACATTGTCGATATATGGTACGTGTTTCATCTGACCTGTCCAGAGCTTGGTAGATCACCGTCAGTTCCACTCTCCAATTGGAAGGTGAAATTGAAATCATGTTGCTGAACAGGAGACTTGAAAACGGTGCATCCATCTCTAACAATTACAAACCCACTATCTCCAAGATTAATGGCATGGATTCCCTGCATTGAGAGCATAAGCAAACAGATGAAACCAACAAATCTGATTCCAATCTATCAGCGGTTTAAAGTTAAACGAATACAACTGTTTGTAAAATTATGGATAATCCCCAAGAAGATTCGCATACTGTGAAGTAGATGGAAGTAGCAAAGGTCTCTAATTCAAACAATCATGGGCAGTAACACAAAGCACACATTTCTGACAGAAACCTTCAGACGTATTAATTATACAAAACAGACAACAGCAAAAATGTTGATAATCAAATCATTACCCGACAACAGATTGTGTTATTTCAAGAAGATTAATACCTGCGCCGTGAGTGCTATGATGCATGCTGTGGAGGACCCTCTTGCCTTGGTACTCGAGTGAGCTTTTTCTAAAACCCTAGCTGGGTCAATAGAACCTTTCGGCTCATCTTGAATTGCAGACACCGAATGAGACATTAGTTCTCGAGCATATTCTCCTGCATCCACTCCAAGATCTGCCCAACCTCCAACACCATCAGCCACACCTATTGCTTGTTCATCTACACATATAAAGTGTGCATCCTCCCCGCCAGTTTCTTCCTTATCAGGGTGTGGCAGATAACACGATCCTGAAAGCAACTTCAGGCTTCGCTCACTCAAAATCTTCCTGTGGACAACATTATACAGTAAAAGTTAATTAGAACTTCAAATGAGAAAGAAGGTTTATGTTGGTGGAAGACATTGGAATTTGGAAATCTAAATCCCAAAACTCAGACGCATTTAAAACTCTTATATTTACTGTAAATGCATATTGCAACAAAGTAAATGCCTGCAGAAAGAAGAAAAACAACATACTGATCACTTGAAGATGTAGAACTGGCAAGTTGTTCTTCACGAACGGACCCATCGATAGAGACGTCAGGTGCAGTACCAGCAGAGTAACATCCATAGGATGAGTGATGAAGATCTCTTCTCTCTGGCCCTAGAAATGAATTGGAGTTGCAATTCCTCCGCGTTACATCCAAAAGGATATAGCCATAAATATGGTTAACACTGGATGGTTGTTGGCTTTTCAAACTCATGCTTGCTTTCCTTGAACTCTGAAGAGTCTTACTTCTGCAGGAAAAAGATGACTCTAACGAAAGTCCGTCCTTTGAAGCCAATCTAGATATACAGGGTTCATCACGCAGCACAGCTTTTGAACTACGGGCTACAGCCACTGATGCCTTCTCTAATACATTAGCCGAGGATAATTTAGTTGAATTCGGTACCAGTCGATCAACGTGATATTCACAAGCCTGAAATGAGGGGCCAGAAACTGAAGGAGTAGAAAATGTACGCGAAAGTGTACCCATCATGGATATGTTCGTTCCTTGATTAACTACATGAGAATCTGACCTCAGAGCTAAAACTGTTCCAGCCCGTAAAAATAAATGTACATCTCCTAGTGTTGAGAATGGTATCGAGAGAGACAACCCAGAATCTCCTAATAACAACTTTCCCCGATCAAGTAGAGTTTCAACCGTGTTTCTGAGTCCTTGGCCACCAGTGACCTGTCTCCCAGACCCAGACTGCAAAGCTCGATTCAACCTCGAGAAATAAGATTGCATTTTACCCTCTCAAATGAAACAAAGTTACTAGAATTCTTCTATCGTCAACTTTACAAGTATCAAAACCACGCCAAGAGGGAAATTTCATAACTCCCCTCAATACATTTGTTCCCAATAAATGAATCAGCAATAACTGCTGCGCGGCGTCTACCTTCTCCAGGTATATTGTGCTGGATTAGAGCCCCTAAGTTAAACAAAATGCATAACATCAGGATTGATGGAATGATGGGCAAAAAATCATTTTTACAGAACAAAAATGGGATCTTCATAACATACAAGATGGGTCTTATTCACAATTAGGAAAGAAAGTTCCAAAATCAAATCAATCACATAATTGAGATAATCTCCTCATCCTAAAATTTGGTGCCTAAAAAGCAAAGATCTTTATAATCACAACTGATTCAAAATATCAACTTTATTCGAAAAAGATAAGGAAAAAACATCCGAACCCCTAGGAAAAGAACTAGCTTGGTAGGAAGAATCCATTACAAATTTCCTAAAATAGAAAGAAGAAATGAACTCCAAACATAGAAATAGTCATTCAAACGGATTAAGACAACAATTATCAGATAACAAAATATTGGATTCTCCAAAAACATCAACAGAATTCAGAACTTTTTCAACAATTGTAAACATACCTGATGAAATGAATGACTTTCTTGTACCAAATCGAAAACCCTAGACTTTGAAACTCGAGAGAGTCAGAGATTTGCTATTTCGTGGAAACCACGTGGTTCTCTCTATCTCTCTTGTTTTATCTTGTGGTTTAAGTTGGAAAGTAGCAGCACAATTTAGCTCCGTACGATAAATCTTTTTGACTAAATTTTTTTAGTGAAAGGAAATGAAACCCTAATTAAAGTCAAAGAAAAGTCCCAAATTTAACAGATTTGTACCCTTCAAATAAGTACCCTTCAAATAAGTACCCTTCACTATGGTGCTCTAAAATCCCCACATGCAGAGAATTTCCTCACATTGTGGGGAAATGCTCTAGTCATGTCTACAAGGGGATACAGATGTGTACTCCCGTGTAGATATGGCTTACTCACCGGTTACCAAGAAACCGCAGCATACGGTTTCTAAGAAGCCATTGATGTTTCTATCAAGCCGCGTATTTTAGTCCGCGGTTACTAGGAAACCGCCCAGATTTAAATACTTGTTTGACCTTTTTTTTTTGTTACACTCCTCACACACTCCATTCGAACCCTTCCTTTTTCAACGGTAAAACCACTTCCGACAGTCCATTTCACAACGGTAAAAAATAGATCCGTTGGGTTTTTCAACTATAAAACCTACGCATCCTCACAATTTATTTTTCATCCCAATCAATCTCATTTTAGTCGATTCTCTCTTTCTCTCTCAATTTGTCTCTCAAATCCCTTCAAAATGGTTAGGAATTTCACTTCTGATGAAGATATTCAACTTATGAATGCTTTCATCGCCATATCCATAGATGGTGTTGTTGGTTCTGGTCAAAACAAAACTGATTTCTGGACAAGAATTCTAGACCTCTTTCATGTCCTTACTGGAAATCCTAATGCACGAGATGTGCAGTCAATAAAATCAAGATTCAAGCACATCAAAAGAGAGGTGAAGGTGTTCGTGGCCATTCTTACTTCTATTCACCGTCGAAATAGGAGCGGTGCTTCACACGAGGACTTGGTAAGTTTGTTTTTAAGATATTACTCTGTTGAATGAACTGGTTATAAATGAAAAAACTAACTCCTAACTGCATTGTTGATTTACCAGACTCGTGAAGGCAGAGACCAATTCCAAAGGCAGACCGGTCAGCCGTTTAAGTACGATGAAGCATATGAACTTTTGAGAGAAGACGTGCCTGGGTACGATTATGAACTACTCGTCCAACAAAATGTGAATCCAAGCGACAACATCTATGCACCTACTCAACCACCAGGTGCCCAAACGACAACTAATGACCGAATAAGGTGGACCTACAAGGAGATGGCGAGACTCATTGGGAACAAGGCAGCCAAGGGAGAGGTAAGTCGTTAAAATGATATTAGGAAGGGAAAAATCAAGGAAGAAGATACCCTTGTAACTGAAATCGACGCAGGGAGCTCCCGGGTAATGGAGTATTTGGAAAGACCTAAGTTGCACAAGGAACAAATCCGAACGCAGCAAAATGCAATGTGGATGGAAATGATGACATTCAACCAAGTTCGTCAGCGTCGAACAAAAGTAGATTTCGTGAACAACGGGACGCAGAGATAATGTCAATGGATTTTACTAACCTCGATCCAGTCGATGTGGAGTACTATAAGAAAAAACAAAGCGAAATTTTGAAGAGGGCCAACATAATCGATGTTGATGACTCGGAGGATGACGAAGTAATATAACTTTAAATGGGTTGTTGTAATTCCACAAGTTGTTTTAGAATTGTTTAGGATGAAGTAATTGCATTTATGAATTTTAGTTTAAGAAATTTTATTTTAGTATGTTGTTTGTTGATTTTATTTTTAGGAATTTTAAGAATGTAACTTGAATGGTTTTCTAACCGTTTTTTTTTTTTAAATTACTCCAAGAGGTTTCTTAGTAGTCGTGCACTGCGGTTTGTAAGAAACTGTGATGCGTTAGAAGCCACAGGATCCAACCACTTTTAATGGTAATATTTTGTTAACCATTGGATTCTTGGGTTTAAATTACCAACGACTCTTTTTACCATCCAACCAAATTTTAGCCACTCTCTATATTAATTACACCCATTCTACCATCATAAATCACACCATTTTTCTACCTTCACACAACATTTCACTTTGTTTCTATATTTTTCATCTTTGATCTTTGATCTTTCATCTCATAAACAACAACAACATGTTTAACAATAACACCCCCAACATGAACAACATCGATTTTTCACAAGGACAACAACAACACCACACAACTTCTCAAGGACCACAAGAACAACAACAACAACTACTACCTACTCAACCAACAAATAAAAGCAAAAGAAAGAATTTTGAGGAGGAAGAAGATAAAAATCTTATGATGGCTTATTACGAAACCAATCTAAATTACAAACACCTTCCGGCAAAAGAGCGATGGCCTATTACATTAGCAAAGTTCACATCAATCAATGGGGGTAATCCATCAAAGCGAAAGAGTTCCGGAATTCAAAATAGGGTTAGTAAAATCAAGAAAGAATTGGAGAAATTCCACAAGTGTATTGCAACATCAAGAGAAGAAAACCTTACTTTTGATGATGTGAATATTGTGAGTTGGTTACATAGTATTTACATTCATTTCAAGATTTGAACATAACAAACTCTACTTATACTTACTAATTGTTTCTTTTATGTGCATCATTTGTAGATTCTTCGTTCAACGGACCTTTATTTCAAAGATGGCGCCAAGAACTTCTTTCGGTTGTTTGAATACAACTTCTGGAAAGCCTATAAGTCACAAAAACCACAAAAAAAAAATAAAGATCAAGCTGTGCAAGATGCTCAATCGGATGGAGATGTGATCATGAAAACAAGTGAAAATCAAAGGGCCTCACCAACAACAACTTCAACGGATCGCTTTGTACCAACATTTCCACAACCAACACTATTGTTCCCCAATACTGACCGCCCTTGAATTCACGCCCTACACAATTGTTTACCAATGACCCCATTCCAAGTGAAATCCCAAAACGTCCAAAACGCAATGCCAAAAAGTCTAAGAAATCAAGTAGTGGACTCCCCGAAGGAATCCCAATTACTCAAAAATCACCTCCAAAATCCCATAGGTCAATGATGGAATTGTCATCCTCATTACTCATGGGTTTCTTAGAGAAACAACAAGCCGCACAACTACTTATTCAACAAAAGTCGCTTGAACTTCTAGGTGAAATGGTACTCACAACAAAATATCAAGCGAAACGCAATGAAGAGAAAAAAGACGCGGCCTTCATGGCGATGGATCTCACAAGGCTTACCCCCACCGCTAGGAAATGGTATGAAATCAAACAAAAAGAAGTTTTAGCAAAGCAAGAACTTGCTCTAGCATATCAAGCAACCCAATCGCGAGGACAAGCTTCTTCTCAAGGATCACAATCATTCCAAGGTCAAACTTTTTCTACTCATGCATACGAATCACCTCCTTATTTTCAAACATCCCAATTTTTCCAACAACACCAAACTACTCAAGCACCTTCATATTCAACACCCCTAGCTCGGTCTCTTTTTAATAATCAACTACCACAAGGTTATCAACATCCATCACCTCTTGCTTCCCAAAGGCCCCCGTTTGAGGAACCTCATTTCTCAAACCTTTACCATCCACAATTCCAACGAAACAACAACTCAGGGGAATACGAATCATAGATTGGGTTTCGTTTATAAGCTTTTTATTGTAATAGTTTATAACCTAAGTTTTATGTCATTTCTAATTATAATTGTAATGCCACTACTCCATTCTAATCTAATTAAGTATGTCTTTATGTTTATTGGTCGGTATACGATTTTATGCATAAGTATTAAACTTGACATCACCAATGAAAGGATTATCATCAAGAAAATTGAAAGTTAAACCCTAAATCCAAGATGACTTACCTTTGGATGATTTTTTGGATGAATTTTGAAATTGAAACCTCCATACAATCACCTTTGAGTCAACAAGAAACCCATAAAATATTTTGCCATGAATCGACCTCAAACTCCTTCAAAATCAAAAGGGGGTAAAAATGGTGGAGGAGGGTTTTTTGTGTGAGAAAGAAAAGAGAAGAAGAGAGAATGAGGCCTGAACGCGTTGTTTTCTGTCTAAAAACTGATTATGTGCAGTAACCGCGTCAGGTCAAGTCAACCATTGAATCAAGCGGCTACTTAGAAACCGCGAGCACCTTTTTGGCGGTTTCTAAGAAACCGCCAATTTGTAGACATGCACCATAGCAATTGCTTTTTTACACCTCCATGTCTTGTCTAGATTGTGGGAAAATTCCCCACATTTGATGCACCATAGTGCTTGCGCTTAGTGTTAGTATATTTGTTTAGGGAAGAGGCTACAGGCGGTCCAAAAACATGCTATTAGATGGCGTGCTTTCTCATCCTTGGATAACAGGCCATTGTGTTTTATGTGGATGTGCACCGTATCATTTCCTCTTTTTTTTTTTTCTTGGATTGTTTTTAGACCATGTTTGTTGGACCGCACAAAATGTTTTCGGTTGTCTAGGTGATTCACTGAGGTCCTGAGGGGTGCTTAGCCACTAATCTGTTTTTGCACCTGTACCACTGTTTACTCAATGATCTGTTTTACCTTGTTACGAATTTGGAAATTAATAGGTGATGTCAGTGATGTATTGGTTATGTTTGAATCTAACATGGAGGAGGATAGGCAGGCTGCTCTTGAGAATAGTCATGTCTATATTATGAATAGATTACTCATGATAAGACCATAGTCTCCAATGGTTGAGAAAGTGGTTGCGGGTATGAATACAATTCCAGTTTGGTTTAATCAAAGCAAAATATCTATGTTTATGTGGAACCAAAAGGGTATTGGTATTATTGCTAGGGGTGCCTTTGATGAGTGATAAGAGAACATTTGATAAATCTATAATGAATTTAGCTCGCGTGCGTTGAAATAGATACTTCTTGTGATTTTCACCGGTTATCCCGTTGCATTGTATGGTGAAGTATGCTTTGATGCAGTTAGAAACCACCCAAGTGCATGGGTTGTCATACTTTTGGGCACTGTGATGCTCAACGTCTTAATGCTCAATTAGTATAGGAGAATGTGAATAAGGGGACTTCTGGTATGCCTAAACAAATAACTGAGTGAGTTGTGAAGAATAATAAAAAGGAGAAAGGTGCGAAGGTTAACTCTGGTGCTGAAGAAGGTTTTATTGAGGTTGATATGGATGACCAAACAGAGGAAGGGAGTGATATAATTGGGATTGCTGAAGAGAATATCCTTGTGGAGGATAAGGGTTCACTTGATGAAAAGGGGATTTCTATTGTTCCTATTCAAAATGGTACTTCTAGAATTCAGAGTAGTCGTGGAGTTTTTACAGAATACCTTTGAGGTGTTAGTGGAGAATGATTATTTACATAATGGTAAGGAGAAAAGCGAAGGGATTTCTGAGACTAGTAATTCTTCTCTTGAGAACTTAAATCCTAATGTTGGGCATTTAGAGAATTTTTTTTTTTTTAAATTGGTGGTAATGGTGCTAAGGGTCAATCTGGTAGGAAGAATCAGGTCAAAAGCATCCATCAAAGGGGGTCAGATTTGAAGAAATCTTCTAGAGGAAAGAAACACAAACTTCTAGCTAATAATGATGTCTAAACTTGGTTGTTGGAATATAAAGGGGTGGAATGCTCCTCTTAAGCAAGCCGGTTCAGGACATCTCTCTTCAAGGAGGCAGCGGGGATTCGACTTCCCCTGGGGGTAGGGTACGGGTACTACGAATTTAATTAGGAAGAATAATTTGTCCATTATGGGCATTGTGGGGACTCATGTTCAAAGTCATAATAAATATAGAATAAGAAGGGTCGTTAGGCTTGATTTGCATTTTATTGATAATTATGTAAATAATCATTCTTGTAGGATTTGGGTGGGGTGGAACCCGCTCGAGGTTCATTTGTCTGTTATTTTAACTTCTGATGAAGTCATTTTTGCTGAAGTTGAGCCTAGTAGGAATTTGAAGTTTATGGTGGGAATGCGTATGGTAGTAATTATTCAGTTGCTAGACAGAATCTTCGGAATGAAATTCAGGAATTTACCTATGTTAATGTCCTTCATTGGACTATGGTGGGAGATTTTAATTCTATTTTGTTTCCTTGTGAGAAGATTGGTGGTGAAGTCACTCCTCAACATTATAGTAATTTATGGAATTGCAGTTATGAGTGTCATCTCTTTGATTTGGCATATTATGGCTGTTTTTATACTTGGACTAATGGACATATTGATGGAAGCACAATTTGTTAGAGCATTGCTCGGTCAAACCTACTAGCGTTGGTATGTCAAGGTAGTTGTCAAGTTTAGATGTCAAAACATAATTTTAGATTTTGGATATGGGAATTAGACCAAGTAGGCGAGACCTTGAATACGAAGATTGGAGCTTAATCACGAAGACATCATTAAATCTTCATAGACAAAAGGTTAGTAAGAGTTGTGACTTTATGGGCTACTATATTCTACTTATTTTATCATTCAAAATATAGTCGCATACTTTAGTATGGATAACTTATTGAGATGTATTCCTATCTACATAACTAAAAGTTGTTGCCTCGGCGAGAGGTCCCTCGAGTGGCTCCACCAAGGTGTCCAACATGCTTGACGATGCTTTCGCTGCCCTGAGCATATCTAATGTCCAGATCCGGAGTATTTTGAGGCGTTGACTAAATACAACAAGCCTTGGTTTATTCACCGTCCTAACTTGCGCACAACAGCTTATATACTACCCTAGAAAGATCATTTCAACCTCATTAATATGGTAATGATTATATGTGTAAGTTTTTCCCATATATTTACTCGTGTTTCCGATATTGGCTAACTCGTATGTTATTATTACAACATTTTCACCATTCCCTAAGCATTGTCGGTGCCAATGAAGATCTTGAATGTACGAACAACGAGCTGAGGAACAAGGTTCTGCGATTGGAGCTAGATCTCAAAGTGGAGAAACAAAATTCTATGAGGTTGTCCAAGTATTATGAGGAGAGCACAAAGAAAATTGAGGCACAACAAAGTAAGCTATCTTTTATTCTTGCATTTACATTTGCTTGTGTTTTGTTTCTCTTGGATCCCTTAGCCTTCATCCCTTCCAAGGTCACCGACCCCAACAGGATAACATGCTTGAGCGAGCTGAATTGGAAATTCAAACCCTTAGACGCAGTAATGCTCGACAATGTAGTATGTTATTCCAATTTGATAAGGACCTTAAATTGTTTCGTCGTGCTGAGCCATGCCGAGGAACTTAACCAGACCCTTGACCATTTTTACCAAGCTTCTCGTACAGAACTAGGTTGGATGACTGAACAACGAGATGAAGCACTTTACCGAGAGGAGATTGCTCTTCAGGAGAAAAAAGAGGCTGAAATCAGACATACACGAGCTAGCTCCCTATGGGCTAATGAGAAAGTAAAGGTTAAGGATTTAGCTTCCAAGATTGATCAACTGCACGCCGAAAAGGATAGCGCACTTTTTGAGGCTTAGCGCTAGAAAGACGCTGCTGCAAGACATGAAGGTTGAGTCATTGGATTACAACAAAAAGTATATGCTCAACAATGACGAATATCTCAAATGCTAGGCCCATCGGCAAATAAGGATTTTGAATAGCAACTGAGTGAACTTCAGCGAGGCCAGGAGGGTTTAAGAAAATATATTATGGATTTATAAGGTATTTTTCTAGGGTATAACCCTGCCTCAATCCGATATTTGCCTCAGTTCTGATATATATTTTCCTTGTTTATCTTACAACAAAGAATCTTGAGTGGGAGAATAAAATTGCTGAGTTTAACGAGAGACTCAGGGCTCACCAAGATTGCGGTGAAAAATCAACAAGCTGACTGTGAAGCTCCAAGAGCACAAGGATTGTACAGAGAAAATCACCCAACTGACCCAAGAACTTCAAGATCATGAAGGCTGCAGCGAGAAGATCTCCAAGTTAACTGAAGAACTCAAAGAGCACAATGGTAGTGATGAGAAGCTTGAGGCTAGCACCACTAAGTCTAAGAAGCTTGAGGAGATTCGGGATCAAATCCAATATGACCTGAGCGAGGCTCGAAGTAAGATCAAAGAGCAAGCTGAAACTCTAGAAAGTACTATTGCCAAATATACAGGTTTTGTCTCAAGGGCTGGCTTTGTTGGAGCAAGAACCTTCATCAACGAATATTTTCCTGCACACGGGCTCGAGATTCCACTGGAGTATGTCATGCCATCGGCGAAACAAGATGATGAGGTTGAACAATAGGGCGAGGAAAAAGAGAATGACGAGGAGGAAGATGATAGCGATGCTGAGTCCTGCTTCACCGAGGATGGTGAATCTGAAGAAGATACCAAAGGAAAAGGAAAGATCTTCGTTGATGGTGATAAGGTTGAAGGTCAAGATGGAATTCATGAGAAAGCTTTCAAGAAGGACTTAGAAATAGCAGTTGCCGAGTCTTTGAACGAGGTTCAAGCCAGTGGGGAGCCAGTGGGGAGCCATCTGCTTCTCAGGATAACTCAGCGAAGCTTCTGCCAACCCAAGAAGAATCCCAACCTTAAGTCTGCTTTAATTCCAGTTTATTTTCTTGTATGCCTTATGTCTTAGTCTTGCTATGCAAGAAAAATCTTGTATTGTGAGCTTCGTGCTCCCTTTTTAATGCAAAACTTTTTGTTATACTTAATGATTTGAATTCACCTTCTTATTACATTTTGCCGTGAACCTATTTTATTGTAAAAAAATTTACCACTTAGTAAAATTCTGCCAAGTAGAATTTTCTTATCAAATATTTTCTGCACCGTGAGTTGCAAATAATTCACACCAAACTAAATAAGTTGGAATGTTTCTCGAATTGAGAACGTTCTTTCTTACTCGCATTTTCCACCAATGATTGCCAGTCAATCTCAGAGTGGTGTGTCATATGGTTATCAGGATAATCGTGCATAGATCATGTTACTGGTCTAGATATACAATTCATTTACCCTCGTAGTGTGAGTATGAAATCTGAATAAGCACTTCATACCCGACAACCATCAGATCTATTAACCTAACTATGGTCATAGAAGCAACATACGTTTCATGCATGAGTACGAAGGGAATAAGAACAACACCGAAGCTAATTTGCATAAGAAACAATAATGATAAGAGCATAACTATAAATTGTATTTCATTCTAATTAGTACATGGATGTGATGCTTAGAAGCTTGAGGAGAAACTAACCTAATCTCACTCTCACGACTTAGGTTACACCAAAAATCCAACCCTTACAATGGATCTCGAGCTCGCCTTATATAGGCCGAGCCTGAAGTGGTTTACAGCTAATAAGACAAACTACTCAATTGTGGAGATGTCAGAGTTTGTCGAGTAAGGTTGTGCCTTCGGTAAGTTCTCTCCGAAGATGGCTTCGTATCCTTTTCCTCGAACTACCTATGGGAGTCTTCTCTCGCCGGGGCTCTTACTCGAGTTAGCTCTGCAGACTTATTCGAAGTATGGCTGCGACATCTTTCTGATGGGCTAAGCCCTCCTGATCTCGACACGTGTCCTGAGAGTGTTTTACCCTCCACGCTCCACAGTTTGCCTTTTTTCTTGTTCGAAGATCGACGAGGTTCGGAGAAGAAAACTTCTGGTGATTCACCTTCCTTGACACGTGTCTTGTATTTAGTTTCCCAACTGAGACACGTTTCTTTAATGGTTTTTTGAAACTATCACCCACTCTACCTTTTACCTGCTACGTAGGTTCCCTGCCTTTCTTATTTAAACCCATTCGCCCTCTCTTTTTTCCTTCTTTCTCTTCTTTTAAACTTCTCGCCGCCTTCTGAGTTCTCCAGTTCCTGAAGCCTTTCTCCGTCGTGCTCTTTCGTGGTTTATTTCTTAATCATGGTAAGCTTGCTGATTTTCTTCTGTTGTTCTCTTCTTTCTTTGATTCATGCTGCCTTGTCTTCTTTCTGACTTCTTCTGTTGTGACCAGGCTCCCAAGAAGAATGTTCCGGCCGGAGGTACCTTTCCCCGGAAGATGGTTGATCCCCAGTATCTTAGTTGGGAAGAAAAGGCCGAAATTTACGGTTTTAAAATAGATCTTTTTCCCTGTAAAAGCCTTGGTAAAGGGGTTAACTTGTCCCCTGAGCTTATTTCTGCAAATAACTGTAATGATAGGAAGATTATTGTTTCCGGCAAGCAGCTCGGCGCCGGACTTCCCATCCCTTTGTATAATCCTGCAAATCCCCTATTTTACGAGATTTACTCCCGGATTTCTCCTCCTTGTGGCGTAATGCAATTAAATGGAAATTATATTCGAGTTATTCGCGAGTAGGTGGCTCGTTCGGAGGGCAAGTCGTTCTATTATGATAAAATTCCCGAAGATCCCGAGCATCCTCCGAGCTTCTGGACCGCTGGAAAAAAAATCAAGCGCTATAGAGCAGAGAATAATTTGCTCAAGAAAATTGCTCCTTGGAGCATGAGTCTTGGCAAGGTGCCCAACTCCAAGCATGTTTTGGGCGATGTGGACCCTTCAAGATCTAATTCGAATTCTCTTCTTCGCCATTCCAACGATGAGGTGTGATTCTCGAAGCCTGTGCTCATCGAGGGTCCGGTTCTCTTTGGCTATCTTGATGAGGAGGGTAAGACTGAATGAACGGGTTTTCAAGATGGACATAATCTCCCTGTTGTCGAATTCTTCAATATGCATTTCTCCGAAGAGGAGCGAAATAAATCCCAAGAAAGGATCACTGCCTACAAAGCGAAGGTATAATAATAAATTGCCTTCTCATTAGACGTTTATATCGATCATTTTATCCTCCCCTTTAGACGTATAATAAGATTGTTTTCTCAGAAAGATGAGCAGGAGAGACTGAAAAGACTGCACGGCCAGGGGAAGGTTGCTGATCTGAAGAAAAGAAAAGAACGTCGAAGCCGACTAATGCTGGAAAGGGGGCGAGTGGTCAGGTGATAAACACAACATGCCTCAGTTATGCAATGGGTATGAATACCTGCCTCTGTTTAGAACCTGACAAATTGACTACTTTTCAGGTTGATGAGGTGATTGCTGGTGGTGAGGGTGTGATGCAGTTTTCTCTGTGTGATCCTAATCGTGTGAAGGTTGCTACTGGTGGTTTGGGTAAAGGGATTGTGAAGACTGTTGCCTCGAAGCTAGTGAGCTCGATGAGGTATGCTACTAGGGCCGCTGGTAAAGGGGTGAACGATCCTTCGAATGTTGTTGTTGAGGACGTAGATGATGAAGAGACCGAGGAGGACGAGAGTATTCAACCTTTGAAGAGGGGCAAGAAGGGTCCTGTCCTCGAACATCCTTCCCGAAGTACTGCTCCGATGCAACCTACTAGTGATGTTGTTCCGACCAAAGAACCCGCTGCCTCTGCTTCTCTTGATGCCAATGCTGTTGATTTTGAGTCCGACCTTCACTGGTCTGGTATGAATTTGGACGTGTATGGCTCAAATGATCGCTTGGTTGGTGCTTCGTTGGATCAACAATCTCATCCTTCTTTGGGTGGCCCCTCGGTTCCTATTAGTTTTGCACATATACCCTATTCTGAAGAGGAGGTTAAAAGGTTTATGGAGCGGTGTTCCCTCCCCGGTCCTTATGCTGAAGATATTGCCAATCATCTGAAAGCGTATGCCAAAGATCCTCAGAATCGTCATCTCGACCCTTCTCTTACCACTTTCATTTCTCAGGCTTTTTCTGGTGCTTGGGACCGAGAGACTCTTGCCTCGGCGTGGACGAAGCACCAAGCGCTCCTCGAAGTTGTAACTATGTCTTTGCTGGGCTGTTATGGGTTGTCGTTTGTTTACTCAATCGTGTGTTGTTGTTTTTTGTGACAGTATTACCATTATGGGATGTTTTTGCTGGAGTTGTCTCGGGCTCAAGGGAATGAGATCTTACCCGTCTTGATCAAGAGTTGTTGCGTTTACAACAAGAGAACAGTAATCTTTCGAAAGATCTCAAAAAAAGCAGGGGTGAGATAATGCTTGGGTACCGTTTGTTTTTCTTCAAGCTCTTGTTATCGGGGCTTTTAATTGATGTTATTATTTGCTTGTGATCAGATGACGTGAGAGACTTGGGGAAGCAACTTGAGAATGTTGTTGGAGAACGAGACTCTCTTTCAGGAAGCCTAAAGACTCAGAGCGAACTGGCTTCGAGGCTGGATACTCAGCTGAAGAGTAAAGACAATGAGCTTGGGATGCTGAAGAAGGTTCACGAGGAAAAAGACGGCGAGGTTAAGCTGTTTAACGAGAAGGTTGTATCGCTAGAACAACATATTGAAGGAGAGCCTGAACGAAAAGCTTTGTTCAGGCGTATGCATGCTCGGTATCTGTTTAGGAAATTTGGAATGCGACCTCCCTTTTATCGTCTTAGTGTAAATGATCCTGAGGCGTCGCTAGATTCTGATAAAGAGTTGGTTTCTGCTCAAGATGTTCAGGATATAGTAACGCAGTTGCTAGAAGAGAGAGCTGAGACAGAAGAGGTTGAGGAAGTAGGTGATGAAGAGGTTGATGTTGATGGTGATGATGAGAATGTGGGAGGGGAGGATGAATTGGTGGAGGATTCTGGTGATAAGCAGCCAATCGTGGGAGAAAGGTTGGTAGACCTGCATTACCAGAGGGCGAGGAGCAGAGTGAGGGTGGCGATGGTGGGGTGGAGAAAAAGGAAGGAAACCAAGGTGACAATATTTACCCCGATTCGACTAAGGAATCCTCGAAGGACTCTGTCGAAACTTCTGGTAGTGGGGCCGGGAAAGGTGTCCAAGCTGATAATCGAGCTGTTAAGACTAGCATCGACGGTGTTCCCAAAGTTGCCAATCTCGGTGTTGAGGGTACCGAATTTCTTAACCAAGTTGCGATGAATGACCCCGAGGATGGTCTCAAGGTTGATGATGCCGACGTTAAGGAGGTTGTTGAAGATAATATGTAGAGGATGTTACATTCCTTATGCTATCTTTTTGTGCCTTTCGTCTCTTGTTGTGTCTGTATTGCTTGTGACTTGCAAGTCTAGTTGTTGCGTCTCCTGCTTTTTGTAGATTATGTACTATTGTTTTCTTGTTTCTTTTTTTGCGTAATGAAGCTGTTGTGTTTGCAATTTTTTCTTTAGTGT
>JAJJMA010032796.1:0-20143 GCA_023529015.1 Papaver nudicaule
GGAACATATGAAGGTTTTATAGAAAACCCAAAACTCTAGACATGTCAAATAATGACTACACACAGTAGTGGTTGAAGGTTCTCGAGAACTGCATTCAAGAAGTTCCTTGAAAAGCTTCATTAGGGTTTCTATGTTTTCACATGTACGATTGAGACACAACCTCATCAACTCAAGTTCCCTAGTATTCAGATCAACCTGTTCCTTAATCACTTTGTAATGAACAAAAAGATCAACTACACTATTACTTGAAACCATTGCGACTATATTGTTCACATCTTCAGCAAGTTTGATATGACACGGATTGACTACATATTCTTCATCAAGCACAATATGTTTTTCGAACAAGCCTTCAAATCCTTAAGGAGAAGGAGGAGCGTCAGCAGTATTTCCTTCCATGGCAATAGATATTTCGAAAACATGCTTTTTCTCTTTTGAAGAAGTCAGGAAAGAGATACGAGCACAAGAAGTGATTTCGAAATTGGTCTAACTTGATCACTATAAATAGAGAACAAGATTCGAACCCTGCCAAACTATATATCTCAATATTTTAGGTATATTTCCAAAATATGGTTTGGAACATATTACGGAGATCCATAATTACCAAACACATGCTGATTTCGAAATCAGATTTTAGAAAATAGTAAATATTATAAAATATTCTACCTTTTTAAAAATATTTAGATTTCGAAACTGAAATATAATTTTTGGCTTACTAATGAAACATTTTTATTTGTTATCAGCATTAATCATCTTTCTCTAAAATTCTCATTAATTTAATATTTTATGCGAACAATAAATGATTACTCATTTGATAGAGAGTAGAGGACAATCTCGATTTAACAATGTTAAAGAGATATAATGCTTTGAACAGATAGAGAAAACAATATATTTTCTAACTACCGATGATACAACATTATCTACATAGTTATGCACGAATCCTCTTAATACCTAAATATTGCAAGGATGTGCAAGGTTATGATAGACTAAGTGGTCTCATGCGCAGTTGCGCATTTCTCATCAGTAGTGGTTCCAGAATCCACAATAATAATTTCATTTTCAGAAGGAAGACTTTCCTTTATCACACTTTTCTTGTTTCGAGACATAGTTCTTATAGGTTCGATCGAGCCAAACACAGATTGTTAGATCTTAAGGTGTTTGCCTGCTCTGATACCAATTGAAAAGACGAGGGTACCGAGTACACCACCAATCTTTTATTTTACTCCACCTATAAGTCAAACCTTGAACGGTTCATGTAATCAAGAACTCAAGAACAAGATCTACTTCAGATCTGATTGATTCACACAAAGGAGTCAATACAAGAATCCGAAAGGATATGTCAACAACCAAGTACGATACTTTAATGATAAATGATAAATCAAATATAACGCGAAAGTAAAGTAAAGTACACACAAGATTTTTGTTAACGAGGAAACTACAGACTCGTAGAAAAACCTCGGGACCTCGACCAATTTGAATACTCTAAGAATTAAGCCGCCAACACACCTACTCTCAGACTTCGGACTAGCTGGTGCAGACAATATGACCCTAATACGACTATTAGTCATAAAGATTTCCCCTCAGTATTCCTACGCCTCCAACCACAGCAAGGTGGTCACGCACATGTACTCCCTTACGCAAACAGACGTCCTTTAATGTCTTACGCAAGAGTTGCCTCACAGCCCCTCGCGAGGACTATCGCTACCCGACCTCCAATCGGACGATTAGAACCTTATGGACAACAACCAAATAGCGGCAGGTCAAATCGCTAGATGATATCCTTGGTAACTAACAGATATTTCACCGAAATCGTTTCACACCAAGAGCGAGGATATTGAGTTTACTTAGGCAATAAACACCTCGAGATATCGATCAAGGTTTCAAAACCTAAACTCCCGAAAGAGTAACCTTGTCGTCCCAGTTGGAATCAAGCAGATAGCTGTAGCATGTACGATATGATACGACCTTGAAGAACAGTGTACCTGCAAAGAACAAATCTAATAACAATAATCTTGATTCCACTCAATATCTATAGTTTAGGCACACAAACCGAAAGCGGCTTGCTGACAAATCCAGGTTAATAGATAAAGAATATATTCTAATCACAAAGATCTTGAGTGGCCTTATTGCAGAAGAGAAGGACCATAGAATAAACAAGATCGCAAGGTTTGATAGACGTGATATAACAAAACACAAGTACAATACAAAGAAGACTAGTAAAACATAAACTAGTTTCCCGTAAGAGGTACTTCTAGGCCTCGATTCCTAGAGAAGACTTTCACGCAATTCTAGACCGAGAGCAAAAGCTCAAAGGTAACTGAAAAGAAAAGCGGCAGACACAAGCTATCAATTCCGAAGAAGAGCTTGGTAGAGGGATAAAGCTTCAGGAGAGATACCACTCCTATTTATATTGACTAAGGCTTAGCTTTGAAATGAGGCTAACTTAATTTCAGAAATTCATTAAAGCACATTTCCATATTAGTTCCGAAATTCCTCACTTAGACTCATAGCATTTAATGAGATCTAATACTATGGCATTTTACATTAAAGAAAAATATAATTCATAAATGTAAATATATTTTCAATAAATGTTTGGCCAATAGTAAACAAAGCACATAATACTCATAAGGTATATTTGGATATTTCTTTAATTCGAAATATGGTGCTTACCAAATATGCTCCCTGGGAAAGAGCTCAATTCGAAACGTGTCCTTTAGTTTCGAAAATCTCCTTAAGGTATTATTACTTCCAAATGTCGTCATCAGCTTTAATAATGTCGACATCACTTCTTAGGCTTTGTTGGACGGGCCAGAACGAACCTAGGTGGAAGTGGGATCTGGTCTAACGTGGTTCAACGTTCTACATAAACGTATCCTTACAGACGTGGACAAGCCTTGTGTGTTAAGCTTAAGTGAACACGTAGGTTCAAGGGACATTCTGAATCACGCAGAAAGATATACCATGGAAGTACAGTGGATGATTCAAACGAGCAATAGCAAAATGTTGAATCTCCTGAATTCTTGATTCCAATGTAGGTGATCACGTTAATGATATCTAAGAATTCAAATCAAAACATCAAATGAATAATCAAATGAATATTTTATCGAGTAGTAAAATCATACGAAGATCTAATCACATACAGTATTGATCAGAAATCATGTGTCTACTAACTAGAGCGACTAACCATATTTCTGATGATGACTCAAACAACTTAGTTGTACATTGAAGATGAACTAATTCAAACTTCAAACAGAGAATATCAAACTCATTAATTCGTTGAAGCACAAATCAAAATGATAGAGTTTGAACTTCGAAAATACGCATTCTGAGATAACCATATTAAGGTTTCGAAACCTACATACTGTTTGGCAGAAACCAGATTAAGGTTTCGAAATCTAAAGTTCATTATATGACCAGAACCAAATTAAGGTTCCCAAATCAAGTTTCCATATAACGAAACCAAAGTGAGGTTTCAAAATCTAGATTTTGTTTAACAAAACCTTGGTTAAGGTTTCGAAACAAGAAACACATATTGGAGTTATCACAAATGTTTGGTGTCGAACTTGAGAGTCCATGTGGTCAAGCACCGTTTCAGCATCACACCTTTTTAGCCTTGACGCACAGGTTATATTTCCCGGTTCACATAAACCTTTAGGAAACCCCAGGGTCTTTTCGACCTTTTAGAACTCACATGGTCAAGATTCATTGATCTTGATTCTCAAGTCACTGTTAGCCAGCAAACATAGTTTCAAACTCATGATGTCTCATTGGTCACAGATATTTAAGTTTCGGACCAATAGCTCACAGGGTCTTTTCGACCTTTTAGAACTCACATGGTCAAGATTCATTGATCTTGATTCTCAAGTCACTGTTAGCCAGCAAACATAGTTTCAAACTCATGCTGTCTCATTGGTCACAATATTTAAGTTTCGTACCAATAGCTCACGGATACGAAAACCAGATTATGGTTTCGAAATCAACATTTAGTTTTACCAAAACCTACATTGAGGTTTCGAACATTGAAAATCCATAAGTTGAGATAATAAGAATATGGTTTCGGAATCCATAAGTTTAATATGGAATACGAGATGTTCATATACAGAATCAAGTAAATGATTCCGAACTTCAGTATTCAGAGCCAAACCAAGACGTGGCATTCGATGCTCAGAACAACAGTATATCGAGTCTACACAACATAAGTGTGAGTCACGATCTCACTTACATTTAGCTCATACAAGTATTTGTTAATCAATCCGACAGAGTCAGACTAGGTAAGTAGAGACAGAATACTGTGATGTATTAAATCTCGTAGTACTACCGAGACAACATCACACTGCTATATCCAACTCGAAGGTTTTAGGAAAAACTTATATTACGTAGAGACGGAGAAGAAAAGAAAGCTCTAAGCAATATTGGAACGTCATAACTTCATCACAAATATCGCAAGCGATAAAGTGGAGTTATCTTAAGACACGCTGATCACAAGTGATCAAGTCATAACGTAAAGCTCAATAAGAGAGTTATGTTTTTGTCTTTTGTAGCACAAGTGTAAAAGATAATGGAATCGCGTAATTTAGATTCACTAACCTCTTGAATGATGAAGCCGGATGTCTTCGTTTGATCTTCAGTCTTCCTTCAACTCTTCAAGTAGTGATTCAAAATCCTACCAAAATCTTCCACAACCTAAAGCTAACTCACTCATGACTTTACCTAATGCGTGTTGTTTAGCGGTCGAGTTTGATCACTAAATTTCACAACGAAGCTTGACATACCAACATTTAGTGAGGTTGACCGAGCCATGCTCTAACAAGCATTCCTCAAAGGAATTACATTGAAATTAAAATTCTACCTCTAAATTAACTTCTAATTAAAACATAAAAATGAACTTCTAAATAACTTCATTTATTACTCATAACTCAAGCTTTATAACGGGTTACGAGAAAATCCATGAGGAGATGGTAATGTTCATCGAACTCGAAGTCCTTTCCTTTCCATTCTTTCCATTGCTTCAATGTCCTAGCTAGAATTTCATCATCCTTAGTCTTATCTTCCCCAAGTTGATCTCAGACCAATCTCCCCAAGTGCATAAATTCATGGAGGTTTTAGTGTATGATCGCCCATTGCGCCGACAACCCATTTACATATCGCACAAATTGGGGAGATTCTTTGTCGAAGTCTTCTTTGACATAACTCCACAGTAGTGACCAATCGACCCCAACACGACTCGTTTTATGTCATCCGGTTTTAGATAGTACAACACAAGATTTTTACAAATACATAGATCTTCACCCCACGTAAATGGAGCAAAACTATGTTTCTTTCGTGTTGATCGAGGAGGAGATAAAGATTTTTGAGATGGAGAGTACTCATAACAGTATTCATCGGCTATATTCTCATTCATGTGCCGATAACGTCTGCGAAGAGGAGATGCTGGAGGAGGTGTTGAGATGATTTCCTTTGGTTTTTGTAGTAGAGATAATCGAGTTGACCTTGTGGTATTTGACGATGAACTTGACGTTGTAGATTTATTGGGATGAAGGTTTGAGAAGAAGAGTTATCTATAAAAATGAATGTTTGAGAAGAAGATTTCTCTTTATAAAGATGAATCCCCAACGGCTAGTTGACGACTAGTTTTTTTGAATTTTGAATTTTGGGGATTCGAAAAAACTAGCCGTTATGAGGTGTAGAGATGATTTTTTTTTTTTTTTAAAACTTGAGAGAAAATTTCATTAATTGGAAAAACAACTACAATGCAATAATTTTCCTTAATTGAAACAACGACTACATTGCAAAGATGAAAATAAAACAACAAGAATCTACTAAATAGTTTGCGCTTCTTAACATTTCATAACATTCCATTGACCGCCCTCGATATTTCATAACATTCACCAAACTTGAATACCCGGTTATTGAGCTCATAGTATCGAGCCCGAGTTAGATTGACCAATTCTTTGTGTGATGCATCTCTATTTTTTTGGTACATAACATTCAAAATTCGGTCAAACTCGGAGATGTCTCTTCAAATGCGGTTCCATCGACTTCTAATTCCATTTGAATCTCTATTGGATTATTTGTAGCTCTCATGAACACATCAAAAACACGAGTCCAAAACGACGCCTACCAAGGTTCAACAACACCCAACAAACCATTGATTGGTGCACGAATAAAAGAGTAAG
Source organism: Papaver nudicaule (assembly GCA_023529015.1). NCBI lineage: Eukaryota > Viridiplantae > Streptophyta > Magnoliopsida > Ranunculales > Papaveraceae > Papaver > Papaver nudicaule. The sequence goes on from JAJJMA010032796.1 coordinate 6,174, forward strand.
TAATTGCAGGATCTTCTATGCCGGTGTAATTCCTCGCCATATCAATTTTTTGATGAAAAAAACTTGAAAAGTTGAAGAGAAGAAGAGGAATCAATTGCAACAAGATTGATTGGGATGACTTTCCATGAGAAGAAGATTGCTCTTATATAGAAGAAATCCCAATGGCTAGTTAACGGCTAGTTTTTTTGAATTTTGAAAAAATAACCGTTGGGATCTGAAATGCAAAATAACACTTCATAAGTCTACAACCATGAACTTAAAACACTAAATAAAAAGAAATGCTCCATAAGTCTACAATTAAATGTTTTCATAAACACTACAAGTACTACAAGTAATCACGACCACTGAGTTTCATAAACCGCGTCAATGTCAGGAACTCCTTCATCCAAAAACAAATTGTTAAAATCATTGCTTCGCTGCGAATGTTGTTGTTCATTGCTTTGTTGCGATTTTTGTTGTTCATTGTGTGATGTAGATGCTCCATAATGACCCAACGTTGGACAGTAAACTCTTTGAGTTGGTTGTTGCCATGACGGCTATTGCACCGCTTGCGAATATGTACCACCCAAACCCAATGTGAGATCTTCTGGACAATTTTGTTGTTGGGAATGAACATATGGTATTGAAGCAGAAGATTTGCCGGAATCCGAGCATGAAGTTGTAGCTCTCCTCAGTGTCTCATTCCATAAGACTTCACGAGCTCCAACCTCGAATGACCTTTTCGTGACATATAAGCATAGCATTACTCCTACAAGTAAAAAATAAAGACATTTAGTTAAACATTCAAGCAAATTTAAATTGAAAATGCAAACAAATGTAAATGTACTTACCAATGTCATACCAAATTTAGACCAATCATACGGACACTCATGCATTGGAACTTCCACTCGCTCTTCTACGTCGGCTTCATTGGAAAATGGTAAACTGAAGTTTATCTCCGGCAGCTGTGCCGGGGGATGACGTTGTGTGCCATATGTGTATCTCTTGGACATCAGGTCAGGCGGCGGATGTTCGAGAAGCATATAACGAGGAAGTGATGAGCTACCCACTGATATCTGATCGACGTTCTGTGAATGGAGTGGCTCAGTGATATAACATCCAACACTATGGTTCTTCCATCACCGGTCATATTATACCTCAGTGACTGCATAGTAGCGATCGTGGCCTAGAGCTCAATCTCCATGTCTTCAACTGATTGTAGGTGTGGAGGATCTGCTGGGATTACAATCACATCTATTAGCTGCCTCTGGAATCTCTCAGCTAAGTAACAACTAGCTCTTGTGTTTTCATTTTCTAGGTCGAAAAACACAACTCTCCTATGGGATGCGATGTCATAACGCTCTCCCAAAACATACACACTATCTTTCCATGTTTGCCAATTACATGTTCCAGTAGTTCTCATGTCAATCTGTTATCTTGCGCCGGAGCACAAATGTTTCTTCGTATCCTTTTGGCCTTCTTTTTTATCTCGCTTCCTTGACTTAATATTTTCCTTCTTGAATAGACAAATCTTTGGGAAAACATCACGGTGTCCTCCACTCGATGTTAGACAAATTACGGGTTGCAGGCTATAGAAGTAGTAGTAGTAGCAATACTCAAGTACCATAACCATGCCACATAAATCCTTACTGCTACACGAAGACCACTCGTCGAGATATTTATAGGTATTTCCCAAGGAAGCTATACCCCAATCATAATCCCCAACATTATTTAAATCAATCAATAATAGAACCCAACGTTTATCTACTTTTCCGGTAGAATTTGCAAGAAGAAAATGACTGAAATACCAAAGAAAGAACATTCGTGTCAAATGCTCTGCACATCCAGTATTGTCCATGTCATTTCTACTTACAATGTAGGTTCTCAAGGTACCCAAGGATATTTGGTTACTCTTAGGGTACCATTACCAAAGGAGCGCAAATCTTCAAAATATATATGATCCATAGCAGCATAATCCATTTCATCCAACAACTGCTGCATAAGTACCAACTCCGGACAATTTGAAACACCATTCAAAATTAATATTTATGACACCCTTACAATCGCATACCGCCGTAAAGTCAGATAAATAGATCGGTATCAACATTTTCCACCATTTTTAAGAAACCATGAAATTCTCACATCATGGTATCACTCCTGGTGCGCTGCAAACATCTATTCCCTATATAGATCACACCACCATTTGTGTGCTTCATGAAAATCCCAAGACCAATGTTCTTCATTATGTGTTTGAGACGATTCATTGGGGCATTGGCATCTACACTAACTACATACTTGGTTTCCAGAGTTGCCCAAAATAGCGTTAACCCATCCTCAACGGGAACTAACTCTATTGTATTGCTTAAAAGAAGTCGGATTTAGAGATATTGTCGACCACAATTACAATAATAACTGCATGGTCTTCTAGGTTTCTCACTTTCAAGGAAGTGATATAGAAATCAAGTTTGTTGAAATATTGTTAAGAAATGCTACCGTTTTGTAGAAATTATATCTTTTGTGTAAGCATTTCCAGTAAGAAACAAAACATAACCTAATTCTTGGGTCACAAAATCTGTTCACTGTCGATTTCAACTGGTGATTAACTATCCCAAGCATTTGCTTAAAGTTTTTGTGTGAAAGTTATAGACACAATAAAGCATTCAACATCAAATTGTGAAATATCAATACTAAATAACCTTAAGACGAATCTAAAGATGTTATCGATGACGTTCGCACTAATTAACCATAAGACTTTCGATGTTACTAATTTTCAAGTTTGTTGAAATATTGTTGAGGGAGGCTATCGTTTTGGAGAAATCATATCTTTTGTATGAAGCGTATTTGAAGACTAAAAGTTATGGATGTTATGATTATGCGGGTACTAATCTCTGTAAGAAGATTTTGGATGAGGTTGAAACGCTTCCAAAGGCATGTTCAAGTGTTACAATGATGCCACTGTAAAAACATATAAAATAGTTACCATATGCTCACTTGTAGAGACTTCGCCAAGTACTTAACTTTGAAGACTATATGTTGTATATTTTAGAGAAATTTCAGTTTCATTAAACTTTTTTTATATTTTGATTTGTACATTCCTCAAAAAAAATAATTGTTACGGTGAAATAGTATTACAGAAGAACAAAATTACAGTGATAGTAGCAAACAAATAATCACGAAAAGAAACTTGCTTAAATGTAGTTTTAAAGAAGAATCAATGAAGGTTGACGTTCTAACAACGAATTGCTAGAGGGACAAAGCTTGAAGCAGGAAAATGCACTCCTATTTATCTTATTCGACCAATGCTTGTAAAGGAAATAAAATCCGAAATAATAATGCTCATTAAATTCGGCTTTAATATTTCTTTTACAACATGTGCTAAAATGAGATAAAAGGAAATGCCATCCTATTGCAACATTTATTATCTGAGACACTGCTGGATATCTCTCTTAAATAACTAAGGATCTAGTAATATTCGGTCCATTGAGAAATGATCAAAATATCCGATATTTTAAATGTCTAATGAAAATCATATCAAATAAATACACTTCCAAAGTTAATAGATTGACAATGAAGCTTTGGTATATTGTCATTAACTTTTCCTAGATATTCATTAAAGATAAGATCATTATAGCCTCTCTAGGTGGAAGAATGACCATATTCGGTTTTGCCAAACAATGGAACATTATTGCAAGTTCGAATATATTAGCCTTGAGTGTCTATAAATGAACCAAAATATGTTGGCTCATGTTTTGACCATACCGAACCTAAATCATATTTAGACGAATAATCGTTAAGGCACAGAGTATAATTCATCACAATAGTTGTCTCACATATTACAAATACATGTATAAGTAATGTGTGCATCAAAAGATCGATTTCAATATGAGGAGATCTATTACTAGCTCAAGCAATCAATCACCAAAGATATACATCGACTGCTAAGCATAGAGATCGATTCCTGATAGGCGTGTAAAACACTTCTCTAAGCATCAATCGATTATGCTTTCTTTGCAAGTTTTCGGGTGAATTTATATAGTATTAGTTATTTTATATATTTTATGGGAATAATGGAGCTGAATCAATAGAAGGAGAATAAATCATTAAGGAGCAAAGAACAAAAGAGAAGAAAGACCAAATACCAAGTTCTACTCATTCAAATGCGGATTTTCTTAGCTCTATCTTGAAGATAATTGAAATATAAAGCCAATGGTAAAAGAATCAAGTCAATCCAAGATCGGACGAAGAAGTTATGAGCAAAACGATCGAAAAAGAAGAAAAAAACAAAAAATAGGCTAAAAACGGGAACTGCTACAGGGTGTCCTGTTTATTATCTTAAGGGGAAACTCGACGCGAATTTCCTTATTTTTGGAATTTGATTTTTGGATAAATACCGCAAGCGGTAAAGTGGAGTTATCTTAAGACACACTGATCACAAGTGATCAAGTCATAACGTAAAGCTCAAGCTGAGAGTTATGTTTATGTCTTTTGTAGCACAAGTGTAAAAGATAATGGAATCACGTTATTTAGATTGACTAACCTGTTGAATGATGAAGCCGGATGTCTTCGTTTGATCTTCAGTCTTTCTTCAACTCTTCAACTAGTGATTTTAAATCCTACCAAAATCTTTCACAACCTAAAGCTAAATCTCTCATGACTTCACCTAATTGTGTGTTATTTAGCGGTCGAGTTTTGATCATGAAAGTTGACAACTAAGCTTGACATACCAACACATAGTGAGGTTGACCGAGCCATGCTCTAACACAATTAAGCTTGTAGATCATACCATCCATCTTCTACATCCTAAGTATAACCTAATGAAGTTTGCCTTTAGTAAACATGTTCAATTGATTGAGTATTGATCAATATTTTATGACAACTAAACTTGATATACCAAGACTTAGTAGCGATGCTCTAACAATTTTAGTGAGAAAGGGAGCGACCATCCTTGGGTGCTGAGAGATTACATCGTTATGGTTTGAAGAAGAATAGTTTGTTGAGAAGTATCCATTATAATGATGTTGGAGACATTGTGAATAAAGAGGAGATCATCTTCTCCATTGATGGTGGGAGATACATCATTAATGTTGAAAGAGACGTCGTTTAAAAAAATCATCTCGTTATGTGAGATAAGTATTATGTCATTTGGATGAAGACGTTGTTCGTGATTATAAAGAGTTTTTTTTTCATGAAAATTATTTTAGGGTTAATGATCAACATAATGTTGGATCATATTTTTTTGATTGATCCGCCAATCCTTGAGTGTGTAATTCTCTGTATAGTGGTTCTACAATAATAATGAAGAAGTCGTATTCGTTTTGATGTGGATGTAAGCGCATATATATACAATTTGTATAACATTGCAGAACCATTAAATCTTGAGTGATTTACTTATTGCTTATTTATGTTTCCATCTTATATTTTTCATTCTATATGTTGAACTCATGTCTTGTGGGTAATCCGAACGTATTTTTCCCAATACAAGAAACATACTCTATAAACATCAAGATTAATTTCAGGTGTATTGTATTGTTAATTGGGTGATAAAAAGAAAATAACATTTGTTGTTATCTTTACCAAGTATTTCAAGATCGTGAAATATGGTAACCAAAGTTTAACAATTTCGTTTCAGACCGTTTGATTATCTGCGTGTTTGAATTTTGGTGTCTCGATTGATCCATTTTATCGTTTTAATTATTCATTCATAGATTTCATGTACAGTTTACATGTGAGTTTCATAATTAATAAGGTTTCTGATATTTTCAATTGATTTTGGGTGTTTCTTCGTGTGTACCTTTAATCATATTATCAATACTTTAAATGGGTTGCATGTGGAAGCGAAAGCCATAAAGGAAAGACTCTTCTTTTTCATGTATTTTTTTTTTATATCCTATAAAATTATTTGAATTTATCCACATTATAATTTTACTTGTATATTGTATATTTTATCTGATAATTAGAAATCGATTTTCTTCTTTGTAAATCTGAATTAATCCAAACTTAATCCATTATAATCTAAAATTAAATTAAATATCAGTAATAATCTAAGATTCTTTTCTCGATTGACAATCCATTAGATCAAGTTTCACTTGATATGCTCTAAGAAGTATTGACATCAAATTCTTCAATGTAGAGTACCACCAAAAACGAATGTGAAATACTTCAAAGTAATCTTGTTCTTCATGAATGCTTTAACTTGCTTCACACCCAAGCTTGATAACATCAATCTATGCATCTTTGAATATTTGATAGCTTCAAATCCTCTGTTCTTGAATACTTGAAATAACAAATCCCTTGAAACAAAAACTTCGCAATACCCACAGAAAAACAAAACATCTCCACCTTTAATTTTGATCCTCTTTACCTCCATCGCACCAATTGGTGAAGAAAATACAGTTCGAATTACCCACAAGACACTAGTACTTCGATTGACATTTAGAAGGAAGATAAACAAATGCAAACATAAATAAAGCAATATAAGTAAAGCACACATGATTTAACGTGGTTCGACAATGTTACACAAATTGTGTATACGTGCCTACATTCACAGAAACGTCTACGAGTTCTTCATTATTATTAATATAGAATCATTGAATAGATAATTACACACTTAATGGTTGAAGAATCAATCAACAAACTATGATCAAACATTGAATATAAAATCATCGTTTATGATCAAACTATGATCATAAACCCTAAAGCAATTCTCATGAATGAAACACTTTATAATCACGGACAACATCTACACCCAAATGTATATAACGAGATGGTCTTGTTTTAAACGATGTCTCTTTCAACACCAATGAGGTATCTCCCACCATAAATGGAGAAGATGATCTCCTCTTCATTAACGATGTCTCTAACATCATTATAATGAATACTCATCAACGAACTATTCTTTCTCAAACCATAATGACATACCCTCTCAATAATGATGGTGTATCTACAACACCATAGAATAATCCCTCTCTTTCTCACTGAAACTCCACCCCAAGAGTTGGGACGGAACCCCTTAAAGTCTTAGAAATTTACATTGTATATTCTCTAACTTTATCTAAAAAACCACATGCATTTATCACCATATAATTAAGCCTCCTTATACACTAGATGTCACAAACTTGGCCAAATCTTGGTCAAGAAGAATCCTTACTATAAGGATTTTTAGTGTGTTAGAAAACTCTCCGGAATCTTCCCGAAAACATCGACAAGATTTAACAGCTCGAAGTTCCTCAGAAAGAGATTCTTATTGTTCCCTTGATCGTTTCAGCAGTTATGATAAGAAATTAAAAATGTAGGCGAATATTTCCGAGTTAAGTTCTTTGAAATGGAACTTTTAGAAATTTAGAAAACAAAAAAGGAAAAACTTAAATAACGGCGATCCACAAAATCGTCATCCAATCCAACAACATAATTAAGCAATACTGGTAGTTTCTTCTTCTACGTATAAGCTTTCATAAAATCTTAGTAACATGAATGAAACATGAGAAGATTTTTCGTGTGGATAGACGAATAAACAAGGTGTTTAGTTTAGAAAAAAGGAAGTTGGTGGATCTCGTTTAATAAATATACCCTATGGCTTTGATCTCTCTCTCAAAAAAAAAAAACATCTTCAACAACGACACACGATTGGGGTTTAGAGGAGATATGCCCTGATGCCCAAACTCCAACTTATAACCCTTCAATCATCACCGACACAAAATTTAGACCCTTAATTTTTTCAGACAAACAGGGCCGTAGCAATCAATTTGGGAGCCCTAGGAGAATTTACAAAATCATACTCATAAACATACCCAATACAAAAACTTGCACTAAAAAAAAGACTCTTACACGACTTGAACCCTAATGCTAGTCCAACAAAAAAGTGTTTTACCATTGATTTAAAACTTCTATTCTAAATTCAGATTTGTTTATTGATATTCTAAATAATTTTTTATTTTCATTCTGTATATCAAAATATAGCAAAAATTACAAATTTGGAGTCCCTAGACCGTCGCCTAGCTCACCTATGCCCAATCACGACCTGCAGACAAATTTACAGGGGTGTATTCAATCAGGAATTTTCTGGATAATTAAGATTCCCGGAATTTCCATGGTATTCAATTTAGACTTATCATGATTCTTTAATTTTCTGAGGTATTCAATTTAATGGATATTAAACTCCATAACAATTCGAGGTATCCAACTCGATTAGATTTTTGTGGAAAGTTAATGACCCAAGAATTTTGTGGAATCTTGTGGATATCACAAGGCAAAATATATACATTATTTTCTCTTACAAATCTTAACTCAAGGCACAAGACTTTTGCAGAAACTTATGGATTTTCATTTTTTGCTAATGAAATAAGATTTGTGCCACCACCACCTCCACCACCAACACTATTGTGACCCAACTACCTCCGCCACCACCAACACCCACAAACACCACGTGACCTCCGCCACCACCAACACCATTGTCACCGTCACCGCCACCGCCACCAACACCATTGTCACCGCCATCACCACCTCTGCCACCTCCACCGCCAACACTAGCACCGCCGGTACCACCTCCACCTCTACGTCCACGTCCACCACTAGCATCGCCCCGCCACCACCACCGCCAAGACAAAAATTCCTAAGCAAAATTACAATTTTTACACCAATGTCGTGCCATTACAGCGCGGATTATACTCTAGTATAATAGTTATTCATATCTTTTATAATCATTTTTATTTGTAGAAATCTTTATTATTCCTTGTTTTTCCATGAAAAAGTTCAATTCATGATTCTATATTAATCTATATTAATCTATTATAATCTATTATATTCCGCAAGACTCCTTTCAAGATTCTATATTAAAGCTTCTTCAATGGTAAATGTGGATGTTTCATATGTGGCATCATATTTTAGACATCCTCTTGGTAGAAAAACCTAAATATGAGGAATTTTTATTTTTCATCTCCAACTCATAATGTAGAGAATAATTTTTTATTTGAATAATATTTAGTAATAAAATTATTACTAGGATGGGAAGACATCCTCTAGGTGAACCTCTACATCTAGAGGTTCACCTAGAGGATGTCTAAAATATGTTTTGCCACATCACCTTCACATTAATGGGTTGTAGATGGTTTTTTATAAAAATAAATGTGCATCCTACGTGGATTGAGAGATTTTCTTTCACACACATTCCATTGGAGAAGCTCTTAATCCTCTGGATTCTGGTAAATGAAAATGCATAATTATCGATACAACTCATGATTGAATACACCCATGTTAGTACCAGTACCACTTATGATATCCTTTAAAAATATAATAACAAAGTTTTTTTAATTGCTCACATTCACCGGAGCTTCTGGTTGATTCTGACCCCACCAAAAAACTTTTTCAATTTATTTTAAAATATCACATAAAATCTCAATATATGATAATATCTGATATATCTCACATAAAATCTCAATATGAAATCTTAATTAAATAGAAAGAAAAAACTTTCCAATTTATTTTAAAATATCACATAAAATCTCAATATATGATAATATCTAATATATCTCACATAAAATTTCAATATGAAATCTTAATTAAATAGAAAGAAAAAACGGGTAATAATATTCTAAAAATTATTTTTTTAAATTACCCACATTCACCGGAGCTTCTGGTCCCACCAAGAAACTTTCCAACTATTTTAAAATCTCACATAAAATCTCAATATATGATAATGTCTAATATATCTCACATAAAATCTCAATATGAAATCTTAACTAAGTAGAAAGAAAAAACGGGTAATAATATTTTAAAAATGGAAAATAATTAATTCAGAAGCGAAATCACATAAACATATATTTTTCATCATGATTTCATCGCAAAATTAAAAATTGATCATCAAAATAAAAAAAATGTCCAAAGTCCAATTACACTCTTTATGATCACACTAATCCTAATTACAATTCCAGACTACTAAATTGAAAGTTAGAAAATTACTAAACGAATTGGGAACCAGGAATAAAATTTAAATAAAAATACCTAGAGTTATAGAAAATTACACATTGATCAAAATGTCATCTTCCTCCGCAATCCACATAATCCTGTCAAATGGTCAAAATACAACATCATTAGAAAAAGATCGTTGACTACCAATATTTCTGTTCATTCAAGAAAAAACAAAAAAACAAAAAATAAAATGTAGAGAAGAAAAATCCATGGCTATTTTTTCTATATAGTTAATCATCAAAAAAACATTTCGTAAATTCTCTAATACAGTGACAAACAAAAAATAAAAAGATACAAACACTTCCCCGAGAAGCTAAAATCTGATAATATTGGAAATATTTTATAAACTGCAAAAAATAACGAGAAATCTCATATTATAAAATTTTTTATAGTAAATTTTAAGGATATCATTTGGAGAAACATAATCATTTCACGAAAAAAAATTGTTTTAAATGTGTAAAAGATATTTTATAAATTTTGGACACAAATATTTATTCCAATTTAATGTGACAACCCAAAAATATTACAAGTATATAATTTTTGAAATATTGATTGATATTATTTCCAAAAAAATAAAAAATATTCGTGAAAAATATATTTTTTCATGATTCCCTTTATAAAGAAAAACGTAGACCTCATCGTTTGCAAATTTGTTTTTTCTTGAATAATAAATTTATGGTTTTGTTTGTATTTGCAGGTATTTTTGGATGTGTAGTTGATTGACACTAATGATTTCTGTGATGGCAATAAGAGCTTAGGTAATAACAATATAGATATGCAATGGCCGCGATAATGGGAGCTAATGATTACTATTTGATTGGCAGATCGATTAAGGTATAATTATATTTCTGGATAGCAAAATTGTCGTTTTTTTTCTTTTTCATTTTTTAGGGGTTGTGGTAGGCACGCCAGGCCTCAAGGTGGTGATATATTGCTAGGCCCAAAGGTGGTGATGCTTATTACATGAAAGGAGATTCGTACATTAAGGTATATAGTTATATTTATGGATGATCTCGAATTTTCGATTTTGTTTTTGTATATGTTTCCCTATTCTAACGGGACGTCAGACTTCAAGGTGATGATGTTTGTACGCGAAAGGAGATCCTGTTCTATAGCATATGGTTTTATCTTTTATATGTGTAAAAGTAAAATCAACGATATTCAAGAACTACTAGCTATAAAATACTTTGGGGGAGCAATACTGTATAAGCACTATGAATCCGTGATTTTGTTCGTTCAAATTGTAAAAGTAATTTTATTCCACCATATGCAATATGCGACGGTCGAACTCACTCTACAGTCATTTGTAATTTTTTTGGGACTGATAATTGTTGATTACAACCCAAATTAACGGGTAATACATCCTACACGTCTCATAACAGGCATGTTATAAATTTGATTTGAGTTAAACCAAGTGTGTTGAGTATGTTGACGTTTTAAGTCGTAACTAAATATGTATCAAGTTGTACTGACCGATTTGTATCAAGTTGTATGTAAAAATACACTAAAGAATTTAACTTGGAATTTCCCTTTTTCATATAGGTGAGGAACCATGCTATTGTGTTTTATTTAACCGCCGACGGGTCATAAAAACATTAATTTACATGTTTCGAGGTTCTATAAGCTTTAATCGTATGATTTGAAATTTTATTATTATATATATTTAATTATATAAAAAATTTATCTAACAACAACGAGACGAAAATGAGATACGTGTTGTGGAAAAACCTGAACTAAAATGAGAATTTTATCATTGCAAAAATTGGCTTGGATATAACGGGTTAAAAGAAATATGATCTTAAGGAATTTACACAAATGAATACATGTCTCATTGTTCACAATGAAACCAAACTCTTATCTCTTACCCACCGTTGTTAGGCCCTGTATTTTTTCTCAACTTCAAATATATTTCTCAAGTCTCAACTACTACCAAAGATCACGATGAGATGAATTTATGATGTTAGGCTTTTGTGGTTTGATTCTCAGGGACCACATTCAAATCCCGTTCCATACAATTTTCTATATACGGATATATTTTTTGTATATATGAATATAAATAGGGAAAATTAATAAACTGCCCTACCAATATTATTTACTTTTCAAAATTGACCCCGTTTTTTTCAAAATATATAAACTAGGCTCACCGTCTGCAAAGTTAAAGGGACCCATCAAAATGGTCAATCCGTACTGACTTTGACCAATTTAGGTATGGAAATTTTCCAAGGTATCCTTAGACCCACTTTTTCTATCCACATCTTAACCGTTCATCTACAATCGACGGATAAGACTAACTTTTGCACCATATTTTAACACGTGTCCTAGTAACTACACCTGTCCTAATTACCTATCGTGGGAATACAGATGTTAGGTTTTTCATTCCCTTTTGTTTCTCCGCTATCTCTCTCTCTCGACGGAAAAACTTCTGAAAATTCTCTCTGTCCTTCTGATTAGGGTTACATTTTTTTTTGATGTTTGAGTATGCTCGATGATTGAAGGGAGAAGAGGATAAGCTTGTTGTCGTTCTTATTTACTGTCGACATGAAGATACATGAACATGGAAAAAAGAATTCGATTTCCAGGTAATTTCCCCTCTTTCAGTTAGGGTTTTTGGTTGTATTACATATGTTTGTATGATTAAGGTATGATTTGAGGATTTCACATGATTGTTTAAGTGATTTGTTTAGCAAGGGTTTTCTGCAATTATGGTTTTCTGCCATTAGGGTTTTCCAAAAATTTGGGATTTCTTTGATTTGGGTTTGATGCAATTAGTGGTTTCTTCAATTAGGAGATTTCTGCAATTTGGGCTTTATTCAATTAGGGTTTTCTTCAATTGATATATGGTTGAGTGTTGAGTCGTTGGTTCAGACCTTTTGAAATTGTTTAGGAATACCAGTGAGTGTATGTGTTGTTCACAAAATTCTTGGTAGTATGTGGTATGAAATTTGCCTAAATATGTCATTTAATTTTACAGACTTCATTTGTGTGACTTCACTGTGTTTGTTTAGGCATACCAGTGTGTATGTGTTTGCCATTTGAATTACTTGTACTTGTTCATTTATGTTTGTTGGGGCATATCAGTGTCATTAGATATTATGACTTTTATTTGTTCATTTGTATTTGTTAAGGCATATCAGTGGCACTTGAATGAATTTTGTTGTTCATTTGTGTTCCAGTGGTCATAAGATGAGGCACATCAGTGTGTTTGTTGATGATACACATACCTTATTATTTCCTGGCTGTATGAGAAATGAGACAGACTTAAAGTCTATGGAGTTTAAATGTTATGCTATATGCAAGGGGTAAAGCAAAGGCAGATTACGGGAAAAAGAAAGCTTCATTTGTTGGTCAGTCATCTGCAGCCCCTAGCACAACTACTGGAAGACCACCTGCAGGTTCTAGATCTGCATCTACTTCAGAAAATAACACCAATCAGTCTTTTGCTGGTGTTGGGGGTGTCAAGCAAAAATTAACACAGGCAAAGGGAAATGTTAAGAAGACGAAGTAGATAATGTTTGTTTGTAGGATTTTATTTAGTATTTTGAACAAATATCTAGTATTTTTCTTGGTTTAATGAACAATGAATGTTACTGGCTTTTATGAGTCTTGAAATCTTGAAACAATGATTTTAATGCAATGTGATTTTTTTTTTTTTTTTTTTGATAGTGCAATGTGATTTTGATAGTTCTTGATGTTCATTCTTACATAAACTCAGCATCACTTGCTTATGAAAAGGAAGAAGAAGGCAGTTTAGGTGAGGTGAACATGAGCTGTCAGATCGTAAAAGAAAGATGAAAAACAAGCCATCAGATATCCCTAAAAGAACGTGTGTGTTTCACACATGTACTGAGTCCCGGTCCGAGCCAGATCTGATTAAGAAGGTTAACTCAGTCCTTATCAGACGAGTTTGAGGACAAATTTGTCTTTTAACACCATATTTAACTGCCACGTATGCAGTTAACTGCCGTTACTGTTTTATTCAAAAAAACGGGTCAAGGGGAGGCTACTTTATATATTTTGAAAAAAACAGG
>JAJJMA010032806.1:0-14257 GCA_023529015.1 Papaver nudicaule
TCGTCATCCCTTATTTCGTGCATTCAAATGCGCTATAAAGATTCAAAAAGATATCTTATCAATCAAGAACAGAACTCTGAAAACTTTTGGTGTATTAACTATGTTTAGCATGAAATGTGCCCACACAAATGGTGAATCATGGCCTAATGGGGTCAAATTACATCATGCAGCTCAACGCTTTCACTTAGGGTTCGAGAATTAGGGTCTAGTATTCTATATATATTAAGGACTTCGCTACAACAGGAAACCAAGATGGACAGGAAATCTCTGCTTTCCAAATCCGTGGAAAAAAAAAGTTATCAGCTAGTTGTAGTCGGACCAAGTACGTGCGTAGAAAGAAGAAAAGACTGCAAAATATTCAAAGTGAGAAGACATCACCTTCTTGTACAAGGTGGTAAGATCAAGCTCCTCATAAGGGAGATATTTTGCCTAGAAAACATAAAGAATGACACTGCAAGACCAGACATCTACTATGGAACCAATGTAACCGTTGTGACTGAGTACCTAGAGTAGAAGCTGCAAGCATTGCGACTAATTAAAGAGATCTTACTCAGATTTGTCCACCGAAAATACCTCCGGTGCTACGTAATATGGAGTTCTGCAAGTGGTGTAGAGAAGGTTAACACCCTAACTACAAATATGAAACAAACGAACCGTTAGTAAATGATGGATTTTGAAGTTAAATCATCGACAACGCAAGGGTGAACGTTGTAAAAAATAAATTTATCCAAGAAATCTTAGTATCTTACTTCAGCAGGCAACGAAGTCCAAAATCTGATATCCTCAGATTTCCTTGGGAGTTGAGAAGAAGGTTTTCAGGCTGCATATGAAGAGCAAAACAATTGTAAGAACTCCATCCAACAAGATATGGACACAACAGGTTTCCAGCAGAAAGATATGAACAAACTACAAATCTCAACGGCAGACTCCCTTACGGTGGCAATAATCCATCCCATCTCTTAGCTTCCGTCTCACTGAGTCACCCTCGATGAACCTGCACAAGCATGTGATTGGCATGACCAACACTTAAATTCTCAGTCTCATATATTCAGACGTGAATTAGAAATCTAACTATTTTATCGAAAAATGATGCCTCTCAAACTGTTCTCCCCACTGTACAGTTACCCACTTTCTTTACACCCATTTCTCTCTATTTCAATTAATTCACACCTATCTAATTCAATCAATAGATTTTCTGCTATTGCCCAGGAAATCTAATTCCGAGCTTATATCAGGATTTCATCAGTCAGAGTCTCCCTCCACCAAC
Source organism: Papaver nudicaule (assembly GCA_023529015.1). Classification (NCBI taxonomy): domain Eukaryota; kingdom Viridiplantae; phylum Streptophyta; class Magnoliopsida; order Ranunculales; family Papaveraceae; genus Papaver; species Papaver nudicaule. Next base: position 1,268 of record JAJJMA010032806.1, read on the forward strand.
TCATTTTTTCACTCCTCAAATATGTTCTTTGGGTTTTGGCAAACCATAGCCTACACTGGTTTACATAACCTTACTGCAAGCTATACTGACTATTGAGCAACCAGAATTATTGCATGAGCATAACCAATTTGACAGTCAGGCATAAATAAAATGACAAGTTCTTAAGCCAACTACATATATGGGAGTCCTATAGATATTGGATTAGTTCTACATATAGCCTACGCGTCCTACCTCCCATACTGTGTCACTTCCTTGTTAGTTATGTCCTTCAAAAGAAAATGCTAACCAGTCTCCAATCATCTCAGCAACCACTGCCTCCTCTCCAGCCGAACTTTATGCTTAGGCTAAGCTACAGAAATTTACAGTGATCTCTATGAAATTCACAGTGCCACCAACTATCCAACCTTGCAAATCTCCAATCTTCTCAGCAACCCATGAAACCGCCTCCTCTCCAGTCGAACTTTCTGCTTCGGCTAAGCTACAGTAATTTACAGTGGTCTCTATGAAATTCCAGTGCCACCAACTATCCAACCTTGCTAATCTCCAATCTTCTCAGCAACCCATGAAACTGCCTCCTCTCCAGCTGAACTTTCTGCTTCGGGTAAGCTACAGCACTTTACAGTGGTTCCTATGAAATTCGCAACTCCACCAACTATCCAACCTTGCGGATCTTTGGTTTCATTTTTTGGTAGTATGAGCAAATATATCACTTGCACCTATGCTTCCATGAAATAACCATAACTACATGAAAATGCAAGGTTGTCCGGTGCAGGGCATAAAGCAAAAACAAGTAAAGCATCACTTTTTCTATGCAGTTCAGTGAAATCCGATTCAATAATCTAACAAATTCATATACATGTATAAATAACTAAGATAGTAAATCAAAGAGCCGCCATTTTTATAGATTCCCAGGCAAAAAAGTGGCACACAAGGCACCTCGAAGATGCCCAAGGCAAACATAGCACGGAGACAATATTCTAGTATGTTTATTGTTAATATCAAACTTAAGTTTCAAGATTATCTAATATATGATTAGATGAATAAGATTTAACCCCTCCAAATGGCAATAGCAAAACCAAACTCAGGAAAACCCATAGGTTCAGTTTGCTGATTATGACACACTACAGAGTGTCATCTCAGACAATTTGCCCCGATTCCAGCCTTTGTTGGTAAAGAAACATCCACTCATAAGTTTCCGAACAAATCATTTAACTCTAGGTATTACCAGATTATGTGCCACTCATCCTTTTTCTACCGCATAGATGCTTATATACAGAATTGACAAAGGTCAATCTGTTTGCGGACATCAAAAACATCGGCAGTAGTATATTCAAGGTAAGCTAATAATTCTCTTTTAACAATGTGCAGCATATATCAGCCGTCAGCTGTTGAGCCTACTTGTCCATTTTCATATTTAAAAAGTAAGTAATTGTAAATAACAAAACAACAAAAATCTGAGCATAGCATATGCAATAGATTACGACTGTGAGTCTACTTTTAACTAGGTTGAACGGACACGCCTAGCCTGAAATAATCACTCGACCTGAAGAAACAACAATCTGCTTAAATAACATTTTGAACCACGATACAAAAAGCTGTGAGTTGACTGCTTCCTTTACGAGTCACAAAGTAAGCAAAAAACACACACAACAGCTTGATGACAAAAGGCCATACTTGAGTAGATAAAAGAAAACTTATCTGACGCTGGTTTGTACATACACCCACGTATGAAAGTTCGAAACACCAACAGACAATAGGTGCTCTACGAGAGAGGACATACACTCACACTCACACATGAAAGTTCCAACACCAACAGACAATAGCTGCTTTATCAGAGAGGACCTTACTCAAGTTGCTAAAGAAAAAAAATTTGTTGCTTGGTTTGTCACTCGCATGAGAAAATTCCGAACACCAATACAAAACATATAAAGAAAGCAGACCTAGCTCAAGTTCAGAAATACATATGCTGACATGGTTTCTACATCCAGTCACATACGAAAATTCGAAACACTAAAAAAGTTTGATTAGAATTTACCCGGCCAAAATGCTGTTGTATCACCACAGCGCGTCTGAACTCAAATTGGTTCTTGGATAATTCGCCACTACATATATAACAAATTATCTCCCGAACTGAATCCTTTACGCTTCCATTTGTTAAATGCAAAAACTTAGAAAAGATTGATACAGTCTCTTGCTACCATATGGTGTCCATATCTTCCTCCCATTTTATCTACTCCTTTACTTTCTTGGTTCATAATTCCAGATCTCCATCAGTTAAAACTATTCGTTTCTTCACTTTCTTGTTTTCCTCCTCTGTTACTCTGTTTGTTACTGCCCAACATAAGTATTGGAGTCGAGTGCTACCAAGGTTTCAATATAAGTCTCCACACAAGACCAGTCTGGGAAATCATGTATCTTCAGATCTCTAACTCTTTCAAGATTAGGGTCATATGACATCAAACCAAGGCGCATTTCCTCTGTCGGCGGTGTGCATAAAAATAGGATCTCACCATTATTTAAACTTTGAATTGGCGCTCTGTAGAACCTTCTGTCAGTTGATGTAATCTTCAAATGCTTACTCCACTTGTTATCCGTCATTGTCCACATCGTACATATGTCAGGATCCTCCATGTAATTTGTATAAACTAGGCAAGGTTTCCCTTCCCAGATGCCAAAAGCTGCCACATCATTTCCCTCGTCCTCATCTAAAATGAAGTTAGGCAAAGGAAAATCATAGAATGTCTCATCAGCAATATCAAAACAAGCAACAACTCTAGATTCGAGTCCAATACGATGAACTGTAGCAACCCAATGAAGAACCCCATTAAGAAGAAGACCGCTAGCTTTCCTGAAATTGAAATCATAAGGAACCGTACCAAGTTTCTTCCATGAATTTGAAGCTAATGAGTACAGACTAGCATCAGTAACCACACTTTCTTCAAACCCCACTATTCTCAACACCTTATAATCATCATTCTTGCAATCAAAACCAAACCCGTAAACATAAAAATCAGGTTTCGAGCCGGCTACAGGTTGTTCTGGTAGCCGTTTATGTTCTCGGGTAGCCGGGTTCCATATGCAAATATTATTTTCAGAAAATGGATCTATACAAACAAGACCATTACAAGAACCAATAACATCAGGATAAGATTCTCGGGTCATAAATGGATAATCAATCCTAAGAGCATGACCTAAAAAGGGTGAAGATGTGGATGAAAGAACACTATTATCTACAGAGTAGAGAAGAGCTTCTGTGGGTGGTATGGAAGGAAGGAATTTGACATTGGTAACCAACAGGTTGAATCTGTTCATCAGAATCGCATGATTGAGATGATTTTTGATGAATCTAGGGTTTCGAAATAGAAGATTCCATGATTTGGATACACACCTGAATCTTGAGATGGATTTGACGGGTAACCTCGTGAGTAAGTTGTCCTCTATGATATCCTTCGGCAAATTTGACATTCTTCGATCTTCCTGTGGAACAATAGTGAAATCTGAAATGGAGAGTCTGAGTGGGTAAGTTCTCCTTTATGAGTTTGCTTTTTCAAGATTACCCAAATTAACCTTAGAGTTTGATAAGCCATGGCACGGTGTCGCCCGGCCCGGACGAATTCACAGCCCTACACTCAAGTACGGGCTGTAGTGTGATTTCCACGATGGAGTTTTCACATTGCTGAGATCATGGAAGTTGCTACTGCTACTATTGTCTTTGAACGTCATTTTTGAAACAGGGTTCTTAATTAGTCGTGTGCCCGCAGTATCTTTCTTTTGTATTTAGAATGGGAAAGAAGAGTAAAACGACGAACTACAGCAAATCAGACGGCAAAGCATCCACAATACGAGGGGAGAGATAACCAACTGTTAGAAATTTCGTTGGTGAGTGAAAACTGAGCTAGGGAATGAGCCCCGCATGAACATTTTTATCCATCATAATACCTTCTTCCGGTGCAGACCAATAACTGTCATGAACATTACAACAGTGAAAGTCTTCTTGCCAGCAAACACAAATCTGTTCCTAGCTTTTCACCAACACCAAAGAAGACAAGCACATGAACTGAAGCTTGCACCGCCGTCCTCAATCTTTATAAGTCTGAGAAGGATATCCCTGATAGAACTTCACTGCAGATCCTGAGAACTAACCCCAATGCAGACGCAAACAAGAAGGCCTTGGGTGGCTGAGCTGAGCAGTAAAGGAAAAGATGGTTCATGATTTCAGCTTCCGTGCCACAAAGCCTGCAATTCTTGTCGCAATAATTGGCCAGTGCTAAGAAACTTTGAAGCGTTACAGAAACGACGAAGAAATGAATCTCCCTGGCTGAAACCTTATGCTTCATTTCATAGGTTGAATTTCTGATCTTTGATGCAACCACGTCTTAAATGTTATCACAGTCTAACCTTGTCCGCGGTAACCACCTAAAGATTCACTTCCAGGATACGCAGAAAAGGCGATTAATCGAAAGTAGCATTTCAAGTAGCAGTATGATTCAGAGCAACCCTCCAAGCCCTCGGTTCTACGTGCTGTTCATTGAAGACCTAATATTGTAAAACAGCTCGATGTGTGTTCTGTAGAGCTGAGCATCTGTGAATCACCGCATCCAAAGCTTCGTGGTACTCCAATCCATTATCAAATAGAGTAGTTATCTTCTGTCTCAACAAGATAATATTTATGCCAAAAGCAGATTTCGAGCTTTTCGGCTCTTACAGTTCCTACTGGACCTGGTTTCTTAGTTCTAGACGTAGAAACAGAACCGTTATTACTGCCAGACTCTTCCCCACTGAAGGAACCACTATCCACTTCTTCATATGTCGTTCACGTTGTTGAACTCTAACAGGTCTTCCATAATCTATTCGAAGTTTAAGAACACAAGCAATCACAGTACCTGTAGCTGTCCTTCCTCTACCCATCTGTAAACAAATAAAACAGCTACACTTTTTAAATGGTGGTTTTGCAGTTAAGGTCTTTAGTTATGCCTGATTAGTCACAGCAAAATATTCCCCGTAAATGCAACTGAACCAACATCAACACACTGCATACAGAAAAATAAATTTAAATACCTGGCAATTCAAAACAAAAGAGTATCCTTCAAAAGCAGAGGCAGTATTTGTCGTCGATGTGTGAAATCAGAGATTTTAGGAGCTTTGCCATCAGTGATTGCAGAACCTATACACCTAATGGAAAAACTCTCACTCTCCAAATATTTGTAAGCTTCAAGGAGAGGTCTCAATTGCTTCGAAGTGAACGTGTTCCCCAGCATCCAATATTATTCCAAGAGACTGAGCAGGACAGTTGGATTGGCAACAGATGGATTAGCAACAGCTCGGACAACCAGGACAGTGATCACTTTTCGGAAGCATTTTGCTTCCAAGAACTTCACCACTCTTCCTTGCAGCAACTATACCCATTTCATGTTGACAGCCCTCTGTAGATTCAGTGATGTTCATCGTAGAAGGTTTCATGCTTGCATAACCAAGTGCACCCTTCGGGTCTCTCCTCAGCAATCTGTAACCACATCAGAAACGATCTTAGTTATCATATACATATTTAATTGCAATGCTTCTTTAGCAGTGAGCATACATATGTAATAGCAGCAAATCTGCATCCGTCTGATTATCTCTTTATCAACGGTTGAGGATTGTCTCTGTGGCAATCCGTCTGCATTGTTTTGATTGGTCCACGTGTGCTTGACAGCCTGTCTTATACAGCCTGTGCATCACACGGTTATTTCAGTTTTCTATTTCATTTAAATAGTTAATGTCGGCTGTTGTCTTAATTAAGTTTTCAGTTCAATTTACATTTCTTTCTGTGTCTGTAATGAAAACATTTTCCATTTTCAATTTCAAGTTCAGAATCAATATCATGATTGATTCTATCATGGTATCAGAGCTAAGAAATTCCTCATTTCTTAGGTTGCGATCTTCTTTTCCGCTGTCAAATTTCTTTTCTGCAAATCTTGATCTCTGTCCTGTGTTTGTTCTTGATCTTTTATCTCAGATCTACTTTCTCTTTCTTCTTTTCTTTCGTTTATGATTGTCGAATTTCCTTCTTCATCCATGTCTGACTACGAAAATCCAACTGCAAATGCTTTTTCTACTTTATCTGCATCTCAATTGAACAATTTAGTTCACATCAAACTCACAGCTGATAATTTTGTTACTTGGAGAAATGTTTTGGATCCTGTTATCCAAAGATATAGACTCAAACGCTATCTAGATGGTACTTATGCTTGTCCTCTGCAGTTTACCAGTGCAAGGAATCAAAATAGTGGAGTTGTAAATCCTTTGTACACTGAATGGCTGGATGAGGATGCTACAATTCGGATGTGGCTTAATGGAATTATCTCGGATGCTATTATACCCTATTTTTCAAGATCATCCACTGCTCATCAATTATGGACAAGTATTGAAGAAAGATTTGGTAGTTCATCTTCAACTCATGCCTTACACTTGAAGACCAAATTAATGGCTGTTACTCAAGGTGATAAATCTATTCCTGCCTTACTAAATGAAATCAAAATTTTAACTGATCAATTAGCAGCAGCAGGTGAAATTGTGTATGACAGAGATCTTGTAGTCATTACTTTGAGGGCTCTCAATTCTGATTTTATTCCATTTGTCACCACTATGAGACACAAAAAGAAACCTGTGAGTTTTATTCAGTTGCACAACAGCTTACTCAGTGAGGATGTAGCTATTAATGAGAGAAATAAGTCCTTTGTTGCTGAGTCTTCTTCTAGAGCTTTCACTGCTCAATTTCCTCCTTATATGTATGACTCACCAACTGCATATGCTGCACATCCTGTTTCTCCTTATAGACCTTCTAATGGTAATTATGGTAGAGGTTATCCTCCTAGATCTATTTCATATCCAAGAGGTAGTGTCAGACCTAATGGCACTAATTTTAGAGGAAACAGTACTTCTTACAACACAGGCAGAAGTCTATTACCTGGTCCAAATCAGTTTCAAGCTGGAAAACCACCTTCTACTATGCAATTTACTTCCCATGAAGGTACTGCTGTTATCACTTGTCAAATTTGTCACAAAGTAGGGCATGGAGCTTTGGAATGCAGCAACAGGTTGAATATGGCCTATCAAAATGTGCACACACCTAAATACTTGTCAGCTATGCTTGCCTCTGCTAATGTTTTGGGCACTAATCCTTGGTATGCTGATTCTGGTGCAAATATTCATATTACACCTGATGAGCAAGAACTCCAATTCACCTCTTCTTATGATGGCTCAGAGGAAATTCAAGCAGCAAATGGTGAAGGTATGAACATATCTCATGTTGGCTCTACTTTGAAACATATATCTGATCAAAAGTTCAACCTCAATAATGTGTTGTTAGTACCTAAAGCATCACAGAATCTTCTATCTGTTCATAAGTTTACTTCAGATAATAACTGCTCTATAACATTTGATGGTGCTGGATTTTGTGTGAAGGATTTGTCAACTGGGAGGAAACTTTTACAAGGCCCTCATCATAGAGGTCTGTATCCTATTCATTTCAACAACAACATATCTACCAAGCCTCCTGTTATAAGAAGTCAATTTCCTACATTCTCTAATAAAGCTTTATCTGGAGTGTCCACTGTGACTGCTGAAGTTTGGCACAAAAGATTAGCTCATCCAACGTTTCAGACTCTGAAGCTCATATGTCAATCACTATCATTACCTAATGTAATAAAAACACCTATATTCTGTCATGATTGTCATCTAGGAAGAAGTCATAAATTGCCCTTCACTATGTCCACTCATCAATGTTCAAAACCACTTGAGCTTTTACATTTTGATCTATGGGGTCCAAGTCCTGTAACTTCCAAGTCTGGCTTCAGGTATTATGTTAATATAATTGATGATTTTACAAAGTTTTGTTGGATATATCCATTAGCTGAAAAGTCTGACTTCAAGACAATCTTTTACAAGTTCAAATCTCAAGTTGAAAAGCAGTTTTCTTCTTCCATAATGGTAGTTAGAACAGATGGTGGTGGTGAATTTCTTCATGCAGAGTTAACTTCTTTTTTGTCCAACAGTGGTATAATTCATGAGATTTCTTGTCCTCATACACCTGAACAGAATGGTGTGGCAGAGTCAAAACACAGACATTTGGTAGATGTTGGCAGAACATTTCTTATCCAGTCTGGTTTATCTCCTGCATTTTGGGTTGATGCTTTTGCTACTGCCAATTACACTATTAATAGATTGCCTGCTAGGTCTATTGGTAACAAAACACCTTATGCAGCTTTGTTTAATAAAGAACCTGATTATGCTTTCTTAAGGAGTTTTGGCTGCCTATGTTTTCCCTGGTTAAGGCCCTATACTACTTCTAAATTACAACCAAGAAGTTCTGATTGTGTTTTCATTGGCTACAGCACACAGCACAAGGGTTACAGATGTATGGAACTATCTACAGGGAAAATTTATATTTCAAGACATGTAGTTTTTAAAGAAACTATTTTTCCTTTGAAAGTTTCTTTGTCACCTGTGACTTCAGAGTTGTTACCTGCTACTACAAAATTTACTCTTACTGAGGTTATTGATGGTCTGGAGCAACAACCCACCAAATCATCTGAGAGTCAATCTGTTCCATCAGCTGATGTTCCTTCCTCTCCAATACAATCATCTTCAGCACAGCCATCTGAGACAAGACATTCCATGACTACTAGAGCCAAGAATGGGATCTTCAAGCCAAAGGCAACTTTTACTGCACAACTATCTGAAGCTTTGTCTTCCAGATTCAAACCCAAACAACTATCTGGTTCAAGGTCTATTCCAAAAAGGTATGCACTATCATCTAAATTTACTGAGGATGCATCTTCTAAAGTTCCTACATGTTTTAGTCAAGCTTGGAAATTACCAAAATGGAGGAAATCTATAACTGCTGAACATGATGCACTTGAAGCAACTGGAACTTGGACAAAAGTTCCATATACTGGCCAACATCTTGTAGGGTGTAAATGGGTGTTTAGGAAAAAGGAGAATCCAGATGGTAGCACTGAGAAACTCAAATCCAGATTGGTTGCTAAGGGATTTCATCAAATTGAGGGTGAGGATTACACTAAAACCTTTAGTCCAGTAGCAAAGCCAACTACTATTAGAGTTGTTCTTTCTCTTGCTGTCAATTTTGGCTGGCCTGTTAAGCAGTTGGATGTCAGTAATGCCTTTATACATGGGGATTTGCAAGAAGAAGTTTATATGACCCAACCACAGGGTTTCATAGATCCTAAACATCCTGACTATGTGTGTAAGTTACACAAATCTATATATGGATTGAAGCAATCTCCTAGGGCATGGTATGATAAGCTAATGAGTGTGTTGCTATCCTACAGTTTTACTCCTTCTTCTGCAGACACATCTCTCTTTGTGCAGAAAGCTGGTCCTATGATTACCATTTGTCTTGTTTATGTGGATGACATTCTACTCACAGGTAACTCTCCATCTTACTGTGATGAGTTAATTACACAGCTGCAATCTCATTTTCCAATCAAAGATCTTGGTGAGTTACATTACTTCTTGGGGCTTGAAGTCAAGAGGAATCAGCATCATTTGTTTATGTCTCAGACTAAATATGCATTAGATCTTTCGGAAAAACATGATATGACTTGTTGCAAACCATGCTCTTCACCAGTGCCTGTTAGCTTCAGACTTTCCTCCAATTCAGGTACACCACTGGAAAATCCCACTACTTACAGATCTTTAGTTGGTGCTTTACAGTACTTAACTTGGACAAGGCCAGAAATTGGTTATGCAGTCAACCAAGTTTGTCAACATATGCAAGCACCAACAACAGAACACTTAGTTGCAGCAAAAAGAATCCTAAGATATATCAAAGGTACACTTGATTATGGAATTTTATTCTCCAAAGGATTGTCTGCACTTCATGGTTTTAGTGATGCTGATTGGGCTGGAGATCCAGATACTAGAAGAAGTACAGGAGGGTATTGTATCTTCTTTGGTGCAAATCCAGTTTCATGGTCAAGCAAGAGACAAACAACTGTAGCTAGATCTTCAACTGAGGCAGAATACAGAAGTCTAGCAAATTCAACTGCTGAAGTCATTTGGCTGTGTAAACTTCTTCAGGAACTTCACATTTTTCTGCCTGTTGCTCCTACTATTCTGTGTGACAACATAAGTGCCATATCTTATAGTGCTAACCCTCTCTTTCACTCTAGGATGAAGCACCTTGCTATTGATTACAATTTTGTGAAGGAGCTCATCCAAGCTAAGAATCTGCATATTTCTTATGTCTCTACTATTCATCAGGTGGCTGACATATTTACTAAGGGGTTAGCTGGACCAAGATTTGCTGAATTAAGAAACAAGTTGAAGGTTCTGCCGGCAGCCCACATCAACTTGCGGGGGGCTAATAGCAGCAAATCTGCATCCGTCTGAGTATCTCTTTATCAACGGTTGAGGATTGTCTCTGTGGCAATCCGTCTGCATTGTTTTGATTGGTCCACGTGTGCTTGACAGCCTGTCTTATACAGCCTGTGCATCACACGGTTATTTCAGTTTTCTATTTCATTTAAATAGTTAATGTTGGCTGTTGTCTTAATTAAGTTTTAAGTTCGATTTACATTTCTTTCTGTGTCTGTAATGAAAACATTTTCCATTTTCAATTTCAAGTTCAGAATCAATATCATGATTGATTCTATCAATATGCCCATCGGGGAACAGTCTTTAAAATGTTGATAATAGATATCTGCCTATTCACCTGCAAAGTATGCTATAAAGTTCAGGCATAGCTCTTATCCAGACAGAAAAAACTACTTTCATCGGATGAACTAGGATGAAGGATTCATTAATCAGTAATAGTATACCTCAAGAGGTGTCTTCACAGAATCATGTATAACTGGTTCCCGTTCCATCTGACCATCTCTCAGTTCTTTTACAAGGATCTTATTTCCATATCTGCTTTATAAAAATGGAGTGATGCTATTATAACGGGCAAGATAAACCCGCTGAAGCCTGAAGGAAATCAGTTCCCGATAACAAAAACTAGCAATACACAACTAACTGAAGTACCGTGCAGCTTTTTGCAGGATATCGTTTTTCAAGCGAGCTTCCATTTGTTCAACCCTGTCCCTATTAATTCCCTAATTGACATAACACTCATTTTCAAGTTAGCCACAACAATTCAAAGATATAGGGGAGCTAAATGAAGTTGAAATAACTAGATCCTAGTAATAATTAACCACCATATGAATAAACAAAATGGTCACAGGCAATAACCGATGTGACTAATATAATGCCATTCAAACCTCACAGTATATACAGATATTCAGCTAATAATTTTTTGCCTCCAACATCTAATCCAACAATTTAGATAATACGAGGCTACAAGGGACATTGGAGTTCCTAAGATTGGAAATATACTAGCCAGTTGAAAAAGGTAAAGAATTTTGAATTTAATATCTCGAAGCAGACCACACTAAGTATGCTCCTCCGCGAAATGAAACACTAAATCTTACCAATTGTTTGTTAGCATTCAGCAATCAAAGTGTGATAATGAGTAAATTTTCCAAGTAATTAGGCAATAAGTCCCGAAATTCAACAGCAGGAAACTATTGGTATTTGGTAGTACTATTACAACAAAATACAGATATGAAAAGCAAAAGAAAAGAAAGAGGTCGGGCGGGAGGGAAACAATACCTGATAATTGGGAGCACCATTGATATCAGGAGATGATCATTTGTTTTGACATCCACAGAAATGGCCACTCTTGGGTATAGAATCTGTACCTAATTGATACTCATATACGGGCTTGATAAAGGTCCAATCTAATCATAGAGTTCGGCAGTAGTATATTCAAGGTACACTTATTAACATATCAGCATATAAAAACCGTCAGCTATTGAGTTTACTAGTCCATTTTCAAATTTCAAAAGAACTTAATTATGAAATTTGGAGCAAATGTCTAAACAATGAAGATTTAGAAATTGCATATGCAATATTCAAATCGATTATGACTGCAAGTCTCCTTAACAAAGGTTGGACGAACACGCCTAGCTTGAAATAATCATCCGATCTCATGAAATTACTAGCTGCTCAAAAAACAATTTGCACCATGATACAAAAAGATCTAATTTAACTGCTGCTTTTATAAGTCACAAGGTAAACACATGCCAACAGATAAATGCTTAATGAGATCGAGATGACAAAAGAAAGTATATGTGATAAAGAAACACTAATACAAAATACTTAAAGAAAGAAGACCTAACTCAAGTTGATAAGAGATATATATTGATAGATTGATAGATAGATGATGCCTGGATCCTACATTCAGTCGCACACGAAATTCAAATACTAAAAAGCAAAGTGCATAAACATTACTTTGGTCGAAATTTACCGAAAATGTTGCGGTAATCCATCTCCATCAAGTGCAATAATCAGCTTCTACTTCTTTAGCGCAAAGACATAAAAAAGATTGACCCTTCCTTCCTACCTTATCTTCCTCCCCTCTTATGTACTCTTTTACTTTCTTGGTTCATACTTCTAGATCCACATTGAAATCATTACCATCTCTTTCTTTTCTATCTTGTTTTACTCTATTTGTTATCGCCCAACATACGTACCGGAGTTGAGTGGTACTAAGCTCTCAATATAAGTCTCCATGTCGTCAGACATTTCTCGGCAACCATGTATCTTCAGAGTCTTAACTCTTTCAAGATTAGGGTCGTATGACATCAAACCAACGCCCAATTTCCCTCCTGGTCTGCCTTTAAGTAGGATCTCACCATTCCGTAAAGCTAGAAGCGGCTTTGCATGATGCATATCTGTCAAATGTGCAGGAATCTTCAAGTGCTTACTCCACTTGTTATCCATCATTGTCCACACATCAATGTGATCATTCCTATGAAGTAGGCAAAGTTTCCCTTCCCAGACGCCCATGTTTGGCGTGCAACGGTCCTCAATTGAACTTTTGCAAGGTAACGGCACATGATGGAATGTCTCATCAGAAATATCAAAACAAACAATAACCCAAGATTC